>RJWM01013679.1:0-52739 GCA_004363535.1 Dasyprocta punctata
TTCTGGGAGTCTAGTGGTTGCACTCTCTACTCCTGGATTTGACAAAAGAAATACTTAGTTTTGAGGGTGCCAATTACACTTTGGTTTGAGATTCAGAGCCCTACAGACATAAAGGTACTATGTCCCATTTTGAAGCTCATCTCCATCTTTCAACAGAGTCTCTTATTCCCATGTGTCTGTTCTTGCCAATTACCATACTAAGCTAATGGAGGGGAGTTAACAGGAAGTGTCAGAGAGTTTTATAAAATTATCGTGTCAACTCTCTTCCTGTCAGTATGCATAAGGGAAGAAGACAAGAAAATGATATTGTCGTTTAATAGTTCACTTTAGATCTTCATCTCTTATCACTCATCATTACTCCGTATTAATGACTCTGTATTGGCAATCTTTGGCTGTCAGTGACTCCATAAAGGATCTCACTGAGATCATGACTGGACAGCTTTTATTAGGAAGCAATTTGAACTGAATTTAACTTGAGAAGATTAACAGATTAACTGGAACCCCTACCTCTCCCTACCTCCTTACCTTCAGCCAGGCAGCAGGCAGCAAGGAACAGGTGGAAATGAACATAGGCTTTGAGACATGTAGCCCTGAATCCTGATGTAGCCACTACCTATTGTACCCTAAATGCGTCAATACACATAACTGAGTCTCAGTTTCCTAATATGCAAAATAAACTAGTACTACTCTTTTTGGAGAATGATCAAGGAGGTTTTGAAATAAATGCCAAAATTTTGACACAATTCTTGGAACAGACTTGATTCCCATTCATAACACCTATCATAGGTTTAATTAGTATAAATTGAATGAGAGAAGAATCAATAGACTTAGCCCAAGACATGGCTACCTCTGCTTCCATAATACTTGCTTGTGCTTGCACTTTTCACATCAGGAAAGTAGGAAAATAGCTTGGTTCCGACCAATTCAACAAACATTTATCAGGTACCTGCTAAATGTCAGGTGTGATATCTACTCTAGGGACTGAAAAAGAACAATTTGGTATATCTCTCGGTTCCCTGAGCACACCGTGATATTTCCAGTTTCAGAAGAACACAATGACCCCTGTGCTTGGACTGTTCCTCCCTCTCTTCCCCCTCCTGACCCACATGAAGGGCTCTAAACTCAACTCCGTATATACCTTCCTCCGCAATGCTTTTCCTGACACTCCTGACCCAATCCTACATGCTTATAACTCTTTTCACCAGGTAATCAAACATACATGGCATGACCATGGAATCGCTCATCTTTTCTGCATACCACAACAACTAGGAGAGCAGAATCACATTTTTTCCCTCATTATGGCATCCCTAAGGCCTGGAACCATGGAAGGAGTAGAAATGAAGGACTTTTGATAAAGAATAAAAAAACCAAACAAAAGCATGCAAAGGATGGAACTGTACTTCAGCAAATGCAACCCAGATTCCAGGAGCATGTCACCTTGGCCTCCTCCAATCCTCAGCCTAGGGAAAGACAGCTCCAACCTCTACTTTCTCAACAACTTTCTTTTCTTCTGGGAAGTGCAACAGCCCCAGAGTCCTGTGGAAGCATCTTTCTTTGTTCACCAGACCTACTATCTCTTCATTAGGACAGAAACTTCAAGAGAACAGATCTTTTATTCCTCTTGTTTATTGTGATAACCCCCATTACCCAGCACCATTCTTAGTAGAGAGTAGTTTGCAAAAAACAAAAAGAATGAATAAGTAAGTGAAAGAATTATCATGTTTTTTGCACTGCATCAAGGGCAAACCAACTACTTCCAAACAAAAGAACATAAAGAGATGCACTACTCAAGGCTAGAGTTGGCCCTTATGGATTGGTGGTGCATTTCCTTCACCTCTGCATTGGACAAAGGCTTCCTGCCCTAGGGAAGCTCCTCTTCCCATGGTGTGGTTCATTCTGCTCCAGACATACAAACTCCTAGGACAACAAGAGGCTTTGAAATTCATCTCCTTCACATGTCAAATGGAATCACTGAAACTTGATTCAGAGCCAACCACACCAGGCAGTAGGAAAGGCCCTGGGCTAGGCGTCATAACATGAGTGCAAACCTTGGCTACACCACTGCATTGCTGGGTGAACCTAGACAAGTCACTTACCTTCTCTAAGCCTCAGTTTCCTAATCTGTAAAATGGGAGTGATAACACCTGCCTTATAGGATGATGATGGGAATGAGACGGAACAAGATCTGGGAAACTATCTGAAATCACTAAAGTCTGGATATCCAGGAGTAATCTTTCTTATTATTATTGTATCAACATATGGGGACTTCAGAAGGGACCTTGGATGTGATTCAACTCATGCTGGTTCAACAAACATTTAGTGAACCCTGCAAAGTTCCAAGCCCTAGCTTTACCACAGTGGCCACAAACAGCAATAACAAGAGTGAAGTCAACAATTGATTGATTGCCTAAGTCTTCAAGGCACTGTGTGGAGTGCTTTCAATCCATTGCCTTATTGACCCTCTCAACAACCCTATTAGCCATGTTCAATTATTTATTCCCTTTTTCAAAAGAGAAAAATATACCCCAGACAAATAAAATGACTTGCTCAGGGCCACATAGTAAGTGGAAAAGACATAATTTGACACTGAACACACTGAATTCAGAGTGTGTTTTTATACACTACCCAGAAAAAATTGGACAAAAGTCCAATCTAAAAAAAGGCTAATAATTTTAAAAGATATTTCACAAAAGAAAAATGCTCAATATCATTAGTCATCAAGGAAGTGAAAATTAAAACTAAATGAAATACCACTAGACACCAGAATGACTAAATTTTTAAAAAGAAACTGACAAGACCAGATGTAGGTGAAAACATGGAGCAACTAGAACTCTTACATGTTGCTTTAACTGTTATTACTCTTTTGAAAAAGGGCTAAAAGTTTCTAATAAAGCTAAACATATACTCATTCTATGACATAACAATTCTACATGTATGAAAACACATCTTCACAGAAGGAACTGTACAATGTTCATAGCAACTTTATTCATAAGTAGCAGATAACTAATAACATCCCAGGTGTTTATAACTAGGAGAATGGATAGGCAAACTGTCATATATTGATGCAACATAACATTCCTGAGAAATAACAATAACCTGATACATGCAGCATGCATGAATCTCAACAGCATTTTGCTAAATGAAAGACGCATTGAGTAAAACAGGATACGCTGCATGATTCCATTCATGAGAAATTCTGGGACAGAAATAAGCATGTGATGGTGGGAAAAAATCAGAACAGCTCCTTAGTCTGGAAAGAGGGTGGGGACCTACTGAGAAGAAGCATGGGGGAAGTCTCTGAAGTGATGCTAGTGTTCTATACCATGATAAGGTTGGATTACATGCAAGTGTACACATCTATCCAAATATGGCTCACATACACTTGAGATTTCACTGTCAATTTTACACCAAGAGAAAAGCATGTAAAAATTTTTAGGAAAAAATAATATAATCAATAATGACTGATTACTCAAGGAAGAACTAAGATTTTTACAATTCCTTCCATGGTGTGACAATATCCATCAAAAGGATTATCCTAAAATGGCTCCCACAAAAGAGCTACCAAAATTGATATAAATTCATCAATAAATATGGGGATAACCCACCTGCAGACAGAGGTTTTCCTACTGATCAACACATCACAGAACCCCTGAGGGCTGCATGTTACTCCCCAGTCCAACCACCTTCCTTCTCCTCTAAAGTTCCAGGTATGGCTCACTACAGCTTCCCTGGCAGAGGCAGCCACCTCGCCCTCCGTGTGTCCAGCCCACACCTCTAGTACCTGCTAATTGTAAGAAACAACATATGGTAGCAGCCTGGCTGCAGACCCTGCTGGCTTGCCTGACTTGCAGCCCAACCAAGGAGCAGGCTGCATGCTGAGCAGCTGGGATCGAAGAGGTGTCATTAGAAAATGATTCATATCCCTCTGCCTTAATGAGGACTCACACCCAAGGGCTTCCAATTACCCAATCGATGGCTGGAGTGCTACTCCCAGCCAGAGGCCTCTTGCTTTTTTCTCTTTTTAAAAATTGTTTGCAAGATGGTTAGCTGCACTCTTTCTCTTCTCTTCTTGACCAACTCAAGCCCAGTCAGGGGAATAAACCACCAAATCATCCCACTGTGTTCTCTGGGTCAGACCCATAAATTCTACATGGCTCAGTCAAGAAGTCAGAAAATTTCCGTCAAATTCCATGCCTAGAGAGAACCACGTGACTCAATGACGTGAAACACAAACCCAAAGACTGGGAAAGCAGGAATGTAGAAATCAAGGAAAGAACATCCAAAACATTTTGATATTGGAAATATCATGGCACATTGAGGACTTGTGAGAAGACTGCTTCAAACCAGGGTAGACAGACATTAGGTGAGAGGCAGTGGAGAGAAGAAAACAACAAGGCTTCAGGCTGAGTCTGAGCCTGGACACCTGCACTCAACTCCCTGTGTGGATGGTATTAGTATAGCGCCAATTACTAAGTGTCCGCCAAAAGCCATCATCTGCTATGCAATCAAAGGGTTGTGCTCGATATACTGCTGCTTGACTTCAGACTTTCCATTTCCCAGCCCTCTCTGAAAATAGATGAAAGATCCTGCCAAACTAACATGAGTGTGTACCTACATCTACACATGCCCACACCCACACCCACAGCTCCCAAGCCTGGCCTGTAGAACCCCACTGTTGTGATCTTCCTTGCGTATATTTGCAACTTTCTGAAAATGGAGGGGTAGTCCTACAGGATGACACAGCCTCTAAAACAAGTAAAGAACTGAGACTAAGAATGACCACATGGAGATCAGATACCTACCTCCCTGGAAGGTTCACCTTGGACTCTATCCAAAGAGAGAATTGAATTTCTTTGTTCTTCAGGCCTCCTAACTTGGCAGAACTATTTGTTCTACACCAGTTTAGCCTACCTTCAGTAATACTATTTGGCAAATGTTTTAACTTCTGTGTGTTTCATTTTCCCCATCTGCAAAGAATTCCTTCCTTCCAAGGTTTTTATGAGAAATGTGTGAGCTGACCTCAGCAAGAGGCCTGGTTACAAGAGGAACTTAACTGGTGGGTCCAGCCCACTACTCCATCTCAAGCAGCATCTGCTCAAGAATTCTGTCCCTGAAGAATTCTGTCTTCTCTAACTCCCCTCCCCAAGATCTATCCCATAGCTGTGCTCACCCAGCTGACTACACTGGAGACAGGGCCTGTCATTGTGCACAGAATTCCCCATCTCTGTTGCCACTTGTTTGTTCGCTGTCCATGGCAGCAGGCAGGCAATGGATCTTGGTTCTATCATTGCTGTTCCCTGAAGGCTTGTACTCTTTGCTGATTTCTTCTTGTGACTGTTTCCTAGAAGTACAGTTCCTTACGGGTTACTTTGTGAGTTCCCCTGTAGCTCAAGTTAACAAACTTAAAAAATTAAAAAAATATGGAGTGGTTGGAGATGTTGAGTGCTAACACCAGAACGTGACCATTAGAAAATCTCTTCCAACTCCTCTGTGTTATTTCTGAGGAAACTGGGGCCCACAGATGAAAGAGTAGCCCCATTTCATGGAGATGGTTAATCAGTTTAGGATAGAAGCAGTCAAAATCAGACATAGCCAATTCTTTAATTTTTAGGGTTCCAAATAGATATTTACTCACAGACAGTATCCCAATAAGACAAGTAACAGCTGGGCCAATTAGAAGCAGCAACCTGAATTTAAAGAGAGCATGAGCCTTACTTCTTTTGCAGGAAGAATAAGTTCCTATATCTAAAATCCAAGTTCAACAGTTATTAGAAATCATCCTTCGACATTCAGAGTGCTTCATTCACTTAGTGAATATTGTTGACTATCTTCTACACGTCAGGCACGGTGTGTAACACTGCACCCACTACACTGGGGGAGACAAAACCTGATGTGGCCTCAGCCTCACAGAATTCATGGGTAGTGAAAGAAAAAAGTAAATGATCACATGATCATTTATAGGATTGCAACTATGAATGGCATTTCTAAGCACCAGGAAATCAGGAAGTGAGAAACTGGCCAGGTGGAGGCAATGAAATCCTCCCTATAAAGAAGTTCTTTAAACTGGGAGCCACTGCATCACCTCTTCCCCCATCCCCACTTTTATTTATTTATTCATGCAAACAGTCAACAAACACTGAGTGTATACAAGGCCCCACTCACTAAGGGATATTGCATTGAACAAGACAGACCAACATCCTACGATGGTGGTTTTGCACTCTTGTTATATCTCCTCCTAATTTGTAGCCTACCCAGATGCTATGGCTGGGATCTCATGCACATTCTTCTATCATCTCATCTCTCAGGGTCTGTTGACATCTGATGATATTCCTAACCTTCCTAAATTCACCGCTTCTGGATCAGCAGTGTGTGCTCCACCAAGCAAGTTCCTCAGTACAAATGTACTGAAAAGGGTGGAATTCACATTAAAACATGAATGACTGATATCTAGACCATAGGAGCAATGGTTGGGGAAACTGTGAGTGTTTATCTGAGGAAGAGAAAACTCAGTGACATATGATCAGTGACTTCAAATGCATTGATGGTTACTTGGGAGGAGGAGTTCAAGCTTCTTCTACAGAGCAAAAGTAACGTGGAAACAGATTTCAACATCACACCACTCACAACTATCTAACAATGAAAAGGATATCATCTTAATGCCCTGAGTTCCTCTTCAGTCATATTTGCACAGAGGTTCAATGACCTCTTTTAGAGGCTATTTAACTAGGCAGTCTTTCTGGGCTCTTCCAACCCTTCACAATCCGTTGTTCTATAATTATGTTCCTAACCTAAGTTCAAAACTAATTTCTTAATCTTCCTTCCAAAACCCTCTTCCCACAAACTTCTCCTGCTCACTTACCAGACCTTGAAGTTGTTCAGCATAAAAACCTTGGCATTCGCCTTGATGGTGTCCTTTGCACCCACATCCAATTACCCAGGAAGACCTGTGGGCTGTACTGTCACACATATTCAGAGTCTGAATGCAACCCTGATAGGAGCCACCAAGACCCAGTCACACCCATTTACAGCAACACTGCATGTGAGGCTAAACCATTCATAGATCCAGCCCTCAAGCAGGTACAGCACAGCAGAAGAAAAAGATAAGGATTAAATTATTGCACAGATGTAAGTTTGTAATTTTAAGTAGTGTGAAGGGGAAGACTGGTGCTTTGAGGAGATAACTTCATTAACTGAATAACATCAATTGTCTTTTAACTATACCAAATAATCTTTCATATAGTTATGGAACTGTAAAATTTTTAATTGGCTTCCACTCACTTCTATAATTCTCCCAGAAACCCAGTGAGGTAGAAAAGACAAGGATCCTGTTCTCCATTTTACACATGATGAAATTTGGACCTAGAGTGGTAAACTGGGTGCCCAAGACCACATCACGTGACCAGGACTTCCACATTGTCTCTGCTGACAGCTTAGACCTTGAATCTGAATGTGTCCCCTACCCCCAGGTAAACTACAGGAGGGGTAGCAACTTTGGGAGAAGTTAACTAAGGGTAACAATTAAATAGACGAGGTGGGAGAGCTCCTGTGCTAGAAACTCAGACCTGCATACTGAAGCACCAGTGCATTCTCTTCCCTGTGAATAGAACAAGGAAGAGTTAGTTGGTACTTTAAAAGTAAGTAGGAGAAATAGGAATGTAACTATATTGATGGTATTAACAAGGATAATATCATTGCTACTATGCAAATCAGAGATCACATTTTTGAAGGGCTTTTGCAACACTGAGAATTAAACCTAGGTACACTATACCACTGTGCTACATCCCCCAACCCTTTTTATAATTTGTTTTTAAATAAGGTCTCAATAAGTTGTTCAGGCTATGCTAGAACTAGAGATCCTCCTTTAGCCTCAAAGGTAGCTGGGATTATAGGTGGGAGCAACCCAGATAAAATTACATTTTAATTATTCTAAAATTCATCAATTTAACCAGAACAGTCTAAAGAGTGAGATACATGATTTGGGATGATTTCTATGTGTTTTTTTTTTAGAATTTTGAAGCAATTGTTTTAGTCTGGGTGACACTTATAAATTCCTGATATTCCAGGTGTCTGAACTACTTCCTAAAGTCAACCTCTTGCAAATGAAATATGAGCTGCTCCCCTACAAGATGCAAAATTAAAACATCAAAGGGCCCAGATACCAAGCATGTGATGCACTCAATGCCATGGGGCTCAAAGTCTCTATTTACTGAAACAATTTTTTCCACATTTCACACGATGAATGAACCACATGGTCAAGATCAATTCATAACCCTTGTGTTTCCCTGCCCTGTCTACAAAAGTATTGAACTTACTTACCCCAACCTCCTTTCTTAATTTCCCTAGCCCCATTCTAGAAAGAATTTAAGGTGAATATGACTAAGTCATAAAATAGAAAATTATGAACTCTAATTAACATATTACTAATTCATAAGATGTGAAAGAGATCTTGTAAGTAAAGTTCATAGAGGTTAATCAAGTCATCCAAAGCAATAGAAAGTCATTGTTCCACAGCCATTTGTTGAATACCTACTCAGTACAAGGACTTGTATTTTTTTATAGTAGACTTCTCTCTCATTCAACACATATTTAATTGAGCACCTGTTATACAGATCAAAATCAAGATGACCTTCAGAAGACTAGGGAGGAAACAAACATATCTTGAATATTTACTGTGTGCCAGGAGCTTTACCTTATGTCCAGGTTTGTGTATATGACTTTATTGCATCTCCATAAACATTTTATGTAATTGGTAACATCTGTTACTGAAATTCCAGTTTCCAACCCTACTATAGTAAGGATCCATGGTCCCACAATTTGGAATAGAGATGGGCAGTGACATTTGGATGGCATTATTGACCATCGCACAAGTGTGCTGAAGGCAGATAACATTCTAAACCAAGCTGGGTATAGAGAAGGAGGTTTTCACAAAGATTTTTTAAACTCTAAAACTACACTAATTTCCTACATTAATTCAGCATCCTTTCTTACTCTCCCTAGCAAGCATCCATATCCATACAGAAGTGCCTTTTCAGGAGGTGTGACGGGCCTTAAGCAGTCAAGAAAGCAGGTATCTAGTCCTTTTCCTGCTTTCCCCCGAGCTCTACATTGCATATAGCAAACTGGGAGCCCCAAATATTCCTTACCCTTTTCTCCTATAACCCTACTGTGAAAAGATTGTGACCAGGCTTGCAGTCTGGAGGACTGGTAGTTAATAAGAGTACTCTAACTCTTAATTGTGCAGCAAAGAAACAAAGGAAAGTCATAGAAGTGTCCAGTCATTTGAAGCCAAAGGGCCCTAAGATAATGTCAGCAATCTAGCAGCAAATGGGAAACAGCAGGGTTCAAACAGTTTGCATTCAAAAAATCACGTGTTTACTGCTTCTTCAAATATACTGTGAAAGCATTTTGTTATTCATAATATTCCCTGCATCTATGTGGAGTGTGTGTGTGTGTGTGTGTGTGTGTGCACGTGCGTGTGTTAGTTATTGGGGGTTTAACCCAGGGCCTTCACACTGAACAACATCCTCAGCTCCTTTTATTTTTTGAAACAGAGATCTCAGTAAATAGCTAAGTTGCCCAGGCTGGGCTGGAACTTGAAATCCTCCTGCCTCAGCCACTCAGGGTGATGGAGTTACAGGTAATGTGCTGCCATACCTGGCTAAATGTGTTCTTTTTATTGTTCTTGAGTGTTTCAGCATATCTGAGGAATAGCGAAAACCGCAGAATTCTAACTCTTATCTCCATGTCTCATTTTCCTACCTCTCCCCTATTTCACTCTTTATTTAAGTCTCAATCTGAGACTACAGAGGCACTGAAGTTTAAGGTGAAATTACCAAGCTGAAAACAAATCCAAAATATGTTTACAAAAGCCTTTTCCACAATACATCACCAGTACTTTTTTAACAGTTTGAATGCATAGGTACCCAACCTTAACCACGGTCCTGATGGCCATTTTAGATTTCAATTAGAATTCTTGATCTTGGACTTCCTATTTTACTGACTCAGCCCATTCCTCTGATTGATGCCTCTCCAGTGATCTTGGAAAATAAACTTCCAACTCCACCTTGATTCTATTCAGTCCTGTCAGAGGGTCAGGCTCTTTCTCCTCTCCCATAAAGGGGAAATTTGGGCACAGATCCACCTTTAAAAGTTAATTCACTTTTTCACCTTGGAGTAAACTCTGCATTTGGCAGTACACACTCAACAAATGAGCTTAGGGAAGAAAATAAATAAGTAAAAGTCTTGCCATTAAACTGGACAGTATGAATCGTAATTAAAAACCCCCATTATGCCATTTCAACAAGAACACTCCAGCCGTCATTAAGCTAAAACAGAATTCCTTCAGGGAGAAATTATTTCTCGTTTGATTTCTGTCAGAATGGCTTTGACTTTGAGGATACATCTACAGAATGGTGTCTCCAGGCTCCGCCTCTGCGGCCGTGCTCAAACAAAGGAGGCATTTGCTTCGAACAGATGAAACCTGATTAAAGATTCATTTCAAATTAACTTTCCCTGCTTATTTCTCTTTTGTAATCTTTATTATTACTTTAAGAAGGGAAAAAATACAAAGAAAGACAGCAAACCTCCCTGGATCCACACATAAATCTTCATAGTAGCCACTCAACAATATCATTAATTCCCCTGGAATATCTGAGCAATGCAAAGGAACAGGCACTAATGCAATGGTAATTTATTAGGAAATCAAGCTCATCTATTTTTTTGATGTTGTTTTTATTAAAGCGAGTTGGGGAGTGCTGATGAGATAAATGGAGGTGAGAAAGGATGCTACCTAAACTTGTCCTGATGTCTAGACACCCGCATTCAAGGTCACACTGAAGTCAAGGACAGAGAAAGGAAGCAACCTCTGAGTGTCCATGCTTGGGAAAGTGTTGCAGGGTTATTATTTGGACAGATGTGGAGATGAACATGACTTTTGGTGGATGAAGGTGGACAGTCATCTCTATCTGTAGTTCTATTGAGGCAGAGAAACATCTTGGGAAGAGATTCCAGACTTTGGCTACTTCAGGGACTCAGATGTATTTCAGATATTCTGGTGGGTGACAGCACTCCATCAGAGGTACTACACATTAGAGGAGAAACAAAGGACTCCCAAGAGAATGCACTAAAAGAGAAGACTGATATAAACCAGAGACCTCACCAAGGAGTGTACCTCCAAGTGGTGGGAATTTCAGCTACAGGAAGGATGAGAATGCACAAAAAAGTGACTTGGAAAAGAGCATCAGGAGATGCTGTAATGCTGCCAGTCTCAGGCAACTTAATTGTGCGTCTCCCCAGCCAGGCACAACAGAAAGCAGCATTGGACATGTTTCCTGTGAGATACAAACTAAGCCTCCGGGAGTGAACAAGACTGGCTTTTCCAGCCCACCAACATTGACTGTGTCTACATTTTAATGCCACAGCTCTGAGCACTGGTGATGGGAAAAGAACTAAGCCCCAGTGTCAGTGTGGTCCCCCATGGAACTCTTGGGGCCAGTTCAGTGGACTGGTGGCCTTGCAAGGCATGGCAGAGGATGTGAAATTTTATTACTAAGCTCTCAAGTGGCCAAGCCATGAGGCCCCTTCCCTAACAGCTTAGCAAAGAAGGAGAAGCCACCTCCTCACTTTTCATGAGCTGCATTGTGGACCTCTGACATTAGGATTCAGAAATAGCATTTCTTATTTCATTAGCCTTGAAACAGGCTGGTATGGAGAAGAAAAAAGCATGATTTGGGGGCATTCTGGATTCTATGAGGATTCTTAAAAGTACCCAAGGAGGAATAATCCTCCTATAGACAGGAACTCAGTTTATAATTTTCATATAATTTTATTCGCTACCCACAGATAGGTCTCCAGTATATGCCTACATCTTATTCACTTGATAACTTAGAGACATCCTGAGAAAAGGGTAGCATTGATATTTTATTTAAAGTTGGAAGCAGGTTCAGCCAGTTTACACAATCTGCCCAAGGACATATGGCCAATAGCAAAGCCTAATTCACACTCAACGTTCTATGTGCATTCTCCACTACTGCAGTTCTATGCTGCCTTTAAAGTATGGTTTAAAGGAAAACTTATTGGTATTGGTATAATATTCAAAAAGGAGGATTAAATGTGACAGATACTACTGAGGTAGGTCGGAAAGAGGCTCCCCAGGTTACCTGAGAGTTAAGCAACCTTAAATGAAGAGATGGAAACTTGTTCTGGAGGATAATTACCATGTAGATGATGGACACTAGATCTTGTTTCAAGGAAAAAAAAAACTATGGTAATGACTTTGATGCCTAGCAAGGTAAAATAATTTTCCCAAAATCATACATCCAGCAAGTGGTGGGGCTAGAATTTATGCCCAGGCCACATGTAACTCAAAAGTTCATTTTCTTGAATGTTATGGTACAGAGTCTCTCAAGTAGCAGCCTGAAGTTCTTTGGCCTTGTAGAAGCCCAGAAAGAAGTCTGGAGTATTAGAGGGAAATAAGGGACACGGTTTACAGGGGGTAATCTTTGTGGCTATATCAAACCTAAGATGGTACAAGGGTGTCACCCCACCATCGTCCTCAGTGCCTCCGTGTCTCCTATGGTCACATGGACCTCCACCTTCATAACCTCCACATGGAGATCACACATGAGATCCAACCCAGGAGAGAGGACAAGAGGAAGCAAGACCAGGACCTGGGCATGAAGAGCTTCATGCTTGCCTGTCATGATGGAACATGATTGACGAGTTAGGCTTAAATGCAGAAAAACTGCCTTCCGAAGTGGTCCTGAGAATTGCCTGTAACTGCAACCAACCAGTGTAGATATGTTATCAAGGTAAAGAATAGTTAGCTTCCCAGAGGCCCCATGATAAAGGATGCCATGGGCTTTCAGGACAAGTTTAACCAAGTTACGAATTTTCTGTGATGATTCAATGGTCACCAGTTTGATAAAACTTACTCCTCTTATTTAAGAAATCCAGCATATTTTCTTGCCCCTCTCATCTTCTAGAGAGGACAGTCAAACTATGCTCTGTGAGCCTTAAGCATACTGGAATCCCATTATTCACACTGAAATGTCATCTTCTAGCTTCCAACTTGACTCCACAACCATATTTGTATCTCAGACTGAGAGGACTGAGGGTTGAAAGACATAGGCAATTTGACCACGATCAGGATATCTGCTCCAACACATTGTACTAGACTAGAAAAAAACCCTTAAAGATGCTGGGTCCAGTTTATTCAGTTTATCAATGGGGAAAGTTCTGGGTGGACAAAGTGATTTTTCCAGGTTATCTAGAGAAGTTTGAGGCCTCAGAGATCAACAGCTAAACACATACAGTCCCTGCTTTGTCTGGGTAGATTCTCTTCTCTTAATCACTATCTCTTCAAGCTTGGGGTAGAAGGATTTAGTTGAGGAATAACTTAGTTTATGTACTGAGATCCTGAAAAAGAAAGATGGATTGGCTTGGATGATTAGAAAGATATTGATGTTACCGACTAGGTAAAACAAAGAGAGGGAGAAGAACAAATTGGGGAGAGGAAAGAGTAAGATGATGGGTACTATTTGGGATGTGTTGATGATGACAGCTGTACAGACATACCCCAGAGGTGACTACTAGACAGTGGTTCTGTTATACCGCAGTCTTTAGAGAGACAAAGATAGTATCTAAGAGGTACAAAAATTTGACACTTTGAGAGGAATAGATATGGAGCAAGAAAAATCACATGAGACTTCTTGGATGCTGAGAAACAAGTGAAAACTGAAAGAGAAAAACATCCAAGAAGGAGACTGAAAGGAATTAACCAGAGAAGCATATCAAAATCCAGAGAAGTCAAGTGTCATAAAAGTCAAGATTCACTGTGTTTCAAGAAGATAACACTGATATTATCAGACACATCAATGAGGTCTCCTGTGGTAAACAAAGTGGATCTAACAAAGATGACATCATCAAGCATCACAGAGAGATTCAATGGGGCCCTGAAAGGAGAAGCTTGAGAATGGGTTGGTTGAAAGGAAATTGAGGTGACAAATAGGTGAAAATAAGGGAGACAGACTTTACAAAAATGTTAGAAGGGAATGGATGAAAGCTGGAGAAGAAACCATTTAAAGGACATTTAGGAGTTGAATAGATCCACTGACAAAGCAGCTACAAATAGACACTGACTAGCCAGACACAAAAGGGAGGGAAAAACTAAAACTCTAGGGGAAAATGGCCCATGTAATAGCTTATATCTAGATACCCCCTGCTAAAGCTTCATGCACTCATAGGCAGGGTTTAGGGAGGTGGCTGGATCATGGACGTGTGATAATGGATTATGGCTGCATGGTAACTGGATTAGTCCACTACTTGGTTTATCATGGTTCTGGGAATGGATAATGGGAAGACCCACCCTGGGTGTGGGTAGCACCAAACAACAGCCTTGTAGCCTGAATGCAATAAAAAGGGAAAGAAAGGACCACTTCTTGCTTCCTTCCACCTGCCCTCCATGAACTGTTTTTGCCTCTGCTATACCCCCTGCCATGCCACCCTACCTTGCAACCAGCCAACAATGTACTGAAACCTCTACAAAATGTGAGCTAAAATAAATCTCCCTTCCTTTAACTTGTGGGTGTCAGGTAGTTTGTCCTGGTAACAAGAAAGTAACTAAGACAGCTAGTCTCTTAAAAGAGCAAAGACCCCCTCATTTCAGCCTGGAGAAAAGGAGCTGATGATAGATGCAGATACATCTACAGGAATGTGGAAAATTTTATGACCTCAATTTCAAATAAATTTAGAAGTCAGAATAGTTTATTCTGCTGAAGGAAAACATATGAGCCTAGTATCTCAGAGGGCAAACCCAACAAAGCTTTCACTCATACCCTACATGTTAACTTGGGCCCTCAGATGTATACAGTTCACTGTAGTCACTGAAGGACCCAGCTAATATCAATGCAGCTCCACTGTCAGTACATGATCACCACCATGGTAGAAAGGGAATGTGGTAAATGTCACGTCTATTCTTAAGGCTGCTCTCACATTTCATTGGCCAAAGCAAGCCACATGGAAAAAACCTAACCTCAAGATTAACATTCACCAAGAAAAACACCTAGAAGTGGTTTCATAAGTGATTGTCACCATGAAATTAGAAGTACAGTTTCTATATAGCCAGGGAAATGGAATAGGAATTTGGAAGACTCTTTAAAGAATTTGGATAAGGGAGATTTAAAGCACAGGAAAGAATTGACAGGTGACCTTGATAGCCAGCTTAGTTGAGCATCCACAACTTTAATGTGCCAATTTTACCAGTTATATGACCTTTAGCAACACATATTTGCTCTCTGTCATCTAATTCACACAACATAGGACTTAGATCCTATGGTTTGTAAATTCTCCCTCCAAACTCCATGGTGATGCTGAAGCACTACACATCATAACACCACTCCTGTAATGGAGCATCCAAGACACCTTTGGTAGTTGCAAACCCTCTGAGAGCACAACACCATGGGACCCTGACACATGTAAAGGAGCAAAGTGGAGCCCATCTTTTTCCACTTGAACAGAAGCTCTCTGAGACCAGAGCTCCACGTGTTTAATTTTCTTTCTTGTTGTTGGGTTTGCTTTGTTTTTGCTGTATACCACTGTCATTCTATTTCTCTGCTTCCTACTCACCGCTGGTGAGCACAGTCACACCATTGGAATGAATGGTGGAGAAAGGGAGGTGGGGGACAGAGAAAAGGAAAAAGGGGGAAGGCATTAATAGAACAGAGGCAGGCAATGATAAATTAAGGGAGCAACCATTAATTTTTCATTTTGACAGATTATCGTCCATCAGAAGGCAAAAGAGATGGTTCCTGTGCCCAGAGAGGTGACACTTGCTCCTGGTCTTTTCATATAAGCTTCTCTTTTTTGTGTGGAATTGGGTAGTGGGCACCCAAAGAATCAAAAATGTATGACAATCTATAATTTACATGCTAGAAGATAAATAATGAACTAAATCCTGTCATTAAATTGGCCCTTCGTTTTTCTTAATACCCTGGGTGATAAATCTGATTTTGAAACAGCATTTAGTATAAATTGATTTTTTGTGTGTGGGGTGGGGGGTATTATTTGAAACATTTCAAATATAAATAGATTGTCCCAGCCATTGCATTGCCTAGGGCCTCAAGATATAATTGTCCTATTAATGTGGCTTTACAGTGACACAGGCATAACTAAGGGAAGATGTCAAGGAGGCATTTTGCAAATCACCACTGACTCTGCAAAGCTTTTGCATTTAAAGAATGGAAATGTGAACAGCAGCATGGTGTTGAGGCTTGCTTCCACCAAGGACAACTGTGAGGATGACTTTGTTGGAACCATGAAGATGCCTTCTCTGGATAAGGATACAGTGACAAAATGCATTGCCTTGCAATCCTCCCACTTCCTCATCTGTAAAGTGAGGATAATGGCTATTTAAAGGAGTCAATTAGTTAATATATGTAAAACAAATATTGGCACAGTAGGCAGCCAATTAAGGGTAGTTGGTGTCATTAAAGTACTGGCATGCAGTTGGCTATATAATAGTAGTTAACAGTTATTGAGCACCTAGTGCGTTCCTGGCCCAGTTTTAAGTCCATTAGATTTGCTAACTTTTTAAATCCTTACATCCATCCTATGACATGGACATTATCAATTTTTCTGAGGAAACTGAGATGCAGAGAGACCAAATAATTTACCAAAGCAAGTTGGCAGCTACTAAGTGATAAAGTGGTAGGGCTGAGATTATTTATGGACTAAATAATTGTGGATATGCCTTCTTTTGGGTAGGATACTCCAGGCATGAGGGATGCAGCAATGGACAAAGTCAGGGGAACTCCTGCACTCTCAGAGCTTACGTTTGAGTGAGGGGATGAAGATGATGAACAAAATAAATAAGTGCAATATGCAACCTATAAGAAGTGAGGAGTAATGAGAAAAAAACTGAAATAGAAAGAGCCCATAAGGAGTGGGGGAGGGGTTGCAATTTTAAACAGTTGTCATTTTTAATGAGTTAAAACACAGGGCATGTAGTCTCAGAGTTGGGATGAGCCTGCATGTTTTACTGGGAATTGAACTCATTTTCTTTGTATTGAGCTACATCCTCAGCCTTTTTTTTATTTTTGGCTGGGCCCAGATGTGGGATTCTCCTGCCTCAGCCTCTCAGAATGCTGGAATTACAGAAGTGTACCAGCATGCACAGCAGAACTGTAATTCTTAATCACTGTTGTGTTGTTTAGGGGAAAGACCATAGGCATGGGAATCAACTAAATCTATGCTTCCAATTGCATCTCTATGTGGTATTTCTCTTGAAATCTATGGCAATTTGCTTAATCTCTCCAAGTCTTAGCCTGCTAAGTAGCAAAAATATGACCTCAGCAGGGCCATTGCAAAGATGCAGTGTGATAGAGCTAAGAGAAGGACAACCAGCCTTTGAATGTCTTCCTTCCCATACTGGTGCCATGGAGGTAATATAGCATCTACCATTTAAATATGCTATACAGAATAAATGAGAAAACCTCTATTAAAAATTTTTTTTAAAAAATGTACAGGTGGCCCCACAGGTCTATGTGAATTTGACATCTGTTAATTTTGGGGCCCAAATATCAAGAGTTGTATAACCTTAGGCAAGAATATTTTCTTTTCTGCCAAACAGCAGGGCTGGAACCAAAAGCCATGAGATGATGGAAGTAAACATAATCAAACAGCATATGCAGAGCATTCAGTACCCAGCCCAGTATTAGGTAGCAATAAAGAGCTTCCGGTGCCCTGGGAGTTGTGAACACCTTAACACACACTGACTTTCCTAAGCCTGCTCTACTTTCTAGATCCACAAAGAAAGTCAGCAAGTTTACAAAATATTTCCCAAATTCACCCAGTTACCAAAGGACCAAATTGAATCTGAGAATTTAATCTTCTACTTTAGAATAATTTTCTCACCTGAGAAGTTTGGTATCATGAAGACTGTTTTGGGGACCTAGTAGGTGCTCATTAAATGTTTGCTTCGTAAACAAATGATGAATAAGCCATCCTTTCTGCTAAGACCAGGACTGCTAAAAAATGGGATCAAGTATCTCCAAAGGGATGAGTCTTTTATCAACAACCCACTCCAAGAATCCCTCACGTTACATCATATTGTCTGACATAAAATATTCAAGTGGAATTTACATGGCAGACCCCATTAACATCTGAAGAAATTTCCCTCTTTATCTATCATTCATGACAAATGCATTCTAATGACCCAGCATGTGAGACTAGTGAGAAGGGAATGCAGGATTCAAAGCCGCCCTTGCCTTCTGGGTACAGAGAGATGTCAGAGGGCAGCCACAAGAAGCCTCTATAAATTTACTGAAGATTAGAGTCAAATGCTATTTGCCATAATTTTTTAGGACTCAGCTATTGCTGTCAAGCACAGGCTGCAATGTGTTAGTTTTTCCACAATGGCCTCTGTTTTGGTTACTTTTTCGCTCGTTGCCAAGACAAAATACCTGACGCCCAAAGTTAGGGAAGGAAAGGTTTATTCTTACAGTTTCTCAGGAGTTTCAGTCCTTAAAGTTGGCTCCAAGGTGGCATGGGGTGACAGGGCTACAGTTCATGGCGGCTGCAAGCTGCAAGCCACAAGCCACGCTGGCGAGAGAGAGCGAGAGCGAGAGAGCGAGAGAGAGAGAGAGAGAGAGAGAGAGAGAGAGGTGGAAGAGGAAGCGAACAAGAGGAAGACCCGCCTTCCCTTACACTGTATGTCAGCTCCACCCCTGGGTGGGCACAGCGCTCACATTGTCAATCAACAAACCAATAACAAACTAGTAACTCAGCCCCATCAAAATTATATGAGGACTTGGGGGGACATAGCATACCCCATACAGCCTCCATGTCACAGATATGAAAAAGAAGACAGTGAAAGACTGGGTAGCCTCCTCTTCACCTCTATCACACAACATCTTTGCAATGACCCTACCAGGTCATATTTGCATGATCACTTTGCAACCAGGAAGGCTGAGACTCGATACAGGAAGCATGTCACAGTGAGTGGAGTCTACAAGAGCCATTTGCCCCTGCTTCATATTGTCTAGATGGAAAACTGAAGCTCAGGGTGGTAAAGTGACCTGCCCTAGCTCACCCAATAATATCTCAGACCCTGAACTGTTAGCTCAGGAATCTTACCTCACAGAATAGAATTTTCCAACAAGACTACTCTGGAATTCCAGGTTCTCCTTTAGGAAAAATGGGATGAAATGAGGGAAAACTCACCATTGCCCAGCTAGGTATTGACAAAATCTAGTCTCTGTTAGAATTAAGCATAACCTACAAAAACTGACATACAGGCAAAACATCAGGAAGGACTGAGAATGACTGTGCAAAATACGTACAAGAGCCAGCTAATGGCCAGGTGACTCCTAGATCTGCAGGTGAAAAAGCTGTTCAGGTCACTGAGGTAAGTCCTCTGCCTCCGTGACAAAATAGATTTCACCAAAAATTTGATGCCAGAGACTTCTTCCTAAAATATCTTGATATGAAGGATCTCCTAAACACTTCTTCCTGAATGAACTGATTTTCCCCTGCCTATAAATTTTTAGGCAGGGGGAAATTCCCATTCACTCAATACTGATTGAAAGGCTACTGTACATCAGACACTAGGACATGAAGAGATGAACAATACAGATTGGAGTTTTATCCTCATAGAGAGACAGACAGCACCTCCAGAGATGGAGGGAGAGTAGGAGAAAAGGAGGAGGAGAAAGAGAAGGAGGATGAAGAGGAGGAAGAGGGGGAGAGGAAGGGGAGGGAGGAGAATGGAGGGGGAAAGGAGGACTAGGAGGGGAGGCAAAGGAAGGGAAGAGGAGAGGAGACTAGCAACAGCAAGAGAGACAGAGCAGAAGGAATAAGATAAGAGGAGAGGCTATGAGAGCCACATAGAACAAAAGAGCTTCAGAAAAATGCTGAGAATTTGAGAGGGAAAAGAATTTGCAGAGCAACAAAGATGAGGACAGAATCCAGGTACGCTCTCTGAGACAGAAGTGACAGAATGAGACAGAAATAGAACAATTCACCCCAGACATTGCCTATCCAACTGGCAAAGAGCATGGGTCAAGGATTGGGCACCTGACCCCACTGGGCCATTCACAGACCTCCCCTGGGATTATCTGTGGGTATGGGAAGGGGAGATTCTAGGCAAAGGCATCTGTGGTAAGGCACAATTTCTAATGACTCCGTCGAGGACAACTTCTCTAGAAGTTTGTTTCCTGAAGAGAAGGGAAAGCAAAGAGAGAAAGACAGATGGACACAGAAAACATAGGAGCCACACTATGGGGACGGACAGTAAAGTCAAGACTATAATAAGGCATTTTCAGACAACGCCCTTTATTCTCGAATGCTTCTGGAATACGTCCTCCCCAGCCCTCCTAAACTCGTGCTGCTTAGGCACACTCACTTGCAAGAGTCAGAAGCACAGTGGAGGCTGGGAGACTAGAGTGATTTCCCAAGTAACCCAAGAAAAGGAGTTAATCAGTTGCCATGTGCATCCTGGGCTTCTACTCAGCTCTCCTGCCAAAGGAAAGATGTGCCTACTCCAAAGCTAGGAGGAGCTAAATTTTTTCTACCTCTAATTTGACCCAGTGCCAGGGTTCATATCTTCCACACTTCCACAGACTGGTAACTCAGGTGTAAAAATACAGTCAGACTCTCTTTTGAGCTACAAACTGACTCAGAAAACTACTGCCTGATATCACCACTTGGATGCATTTTAGGTGTCTCGAGTTTGGCATATTCAAAATTAAACTCCTAATTTCCCCTAATTTGAAAAGAATCATCTGCACACAAATAAGTCTTTTCTCATTTCCAAGTAAGGAATTTAGAGATGGACTGCCCTATAAATCAGTTCTGGACATCTACCCTCACCCATCCTGACCACCCAGGAGGAAAACATCAGAGCCCGAAAGTTAGGCACAGCACAAGGTTTCTAGGAGCCTCCTGGAAAGTCTAGATATCAGGGTCCCTTTCGTCTCACCCATCCCTGGAGAAACTTCTGCATCCAGGAAAAGGATGGAGGAAAGGGTGACTTTTATGATCTCCATCACATCTCTTTTTTCATGAGTAACCAGCCCCAAACACTTTCTCAAGCAAAAAAGGGCAAATTTATGTTACAGCAGTAAATGATGTTACCTGAAAGGATAATCAAATCGTGACATTGTTTGCAGATGACTTCAGAAGAGTGTTTTAAGTTTCTTTTCTGTGGTGTCTATTTCTTTAGGGATTTTTAGGCTTCATTAATCACTGAAATTTAACTCTATTGGAAATGGAATAAATATTTTAAAAAAGCTTTGTTGGGAATTACTGCTGGTCTCTGTTCTAGAGAAAAGTTTGGAAGATTTCTATCTCTGGATTTGCTAGAAATTCTACCCCACAGAAGATACTTTCTCCTTTCTTCTCTCTCAGTAACTCTATGCAAAGTTCAGGAAAGGATTCTAATTGGTCCTTTTGAGTCAACATCTATCCCTTGGAACACTGTTACCAAAAGATCTGGTTCTCTGATTGACCAGTCTTTTACACGTGCTTGTCGTGAGTGTTAGGGGAAGAATAAAAATCAGAAAGATCTCAGAGCAGATTTTAAAACCACTACTGGGTTTCACCCCTTTGTTATTGGATTCCTTTGAAGATGATGATGGTGAAGTTATTTATGATGATGATGTTGATGATGATGATGATGATGACGACAACAATGATGAGAATGGTTGTCATCTATTCCCCATATTCAATGCCTGTGTCAAGTATTTTTCATGCACAGTCTTATCTTGAGAGTACAACCACCATACAAGGCGGGTACTGTTTACAGACAAAACCAAGGTGTAGAGAAGTTAAAACATACCTAACATCACACTACTACTAAGAAGGAGAAGAGTTTGAAAATCACTGCTTTAATATTTGCATTAATTATAAGTGCCTCTGTTGATTTTGTAAGGTCCTGAAATCCTGTATCACTTATGTTGGTTTGTTTTGATTGGTTTTATTCTGTTTTGTTTTCCTTGATTTTATCCCATTTAAAGTAAAATTTTAAAAAAATTATAAGTGCCTCCCTAGCAAGCACAAGGTTCTAGGTTTGACTCATGGTACAAAAAACAAAAAATGCATTATCTATTGTTACATAAGAAACTAGCCCATTATCTCTCAGTATCCATGAGTTGAGAATCCAGACATGGCTTAGCTGGGTGTCTCTGCCTCGGGATCCTTTCAGAGTCTGTAATCACATGGTCAACCTGGGCTGTAGCCTGCTCCAAACACTCAACTGAATAAGGGTCCATTTCCAAGTTGACTTACGGAGTTGTTGCAGGGTTTAGTTTCACATGAGCTGTCAGACTATGGACTCTATCTCTCACTCACTGTTAGCTAGAGATGACCATAGTCCTTGGCCACAAGGGTCTACCACGGGGTGGCTCACAGTGTGACTGCTGGCTTAGTCAAAGCAGCAGGTCAGAGGGAGAGTGTGCAAGGTGAAATTTACTATCTTGGTGTAACCCACTCTTCAAGGTGATATGTCATTCTTTTTGCCTTACTCTGTGGCCAGAAGCAAGTCACTCGGTAGAGTACACACTTAGTGAAAAAGGACTGCGCAGAGTTAGAGACCCTTGAGACTGTTAGACTGCCCACTGGGTATTCTCCTTTTTGGATAAGCAGACTGCCTTTATCTGCAAACCATTTAATATTGTGGAGGGACCTTCTCTTTTAACTCTCCAAATTCACTGCTGGGTTGTTTTGCTCCCATGGGATATCCTGATACATTCATTTCCAAGTCTTGCCACAGTCTTCCCCAGTGCATTTTTTCCCTCCTCATATCCAGCACTCCTGAAATATTTGAACCTGAGAAACATCACATACTGTGATTATTTGGGAACAGCTCATCCAGTCCCTTCGTTTTGCAGCTAAGATCACTGAGGCTCAGCAAACTGTATGGGCCTTCCTAAAATCCCTCAAGAAGCCAGAGGCAGGGCTGGGACT
Source organism: Dasyprocta punctata (assembly GCA_004363535.1). Taxonomy (NCBI): domain Eukaryota; kingdom Metazoa; phylum Chordata; class Mammalia; order Rodentia; family Dasyproctidae; genus Dasyprocta; species Dasyprocta punctata. The sequence goes on from RJWM01013679.1 coordinate 22,960, forward strand.
CTGGACCTCATCTCAGCATATCCCAACTCACCAGGAACCTTGCTGGGAAATCAGTCCAAACTAGGCACTTGGACCCTAGGGAGACTGCTGACATTTCATCAACACACAAATGAGGGAAACATTTAGGAGGCTCTTCTCCCTTTTCCCCATGCTTTTCTTCACAGGGGGCTGACTTCATCCCCTCCTAGGAGCAGGAAGGGCTCACTTGTTAACTGAGCAGTGAACAAGCCTTTTTATGTGAAAATCTAAGGAGCTCTGCACTGTGTCTGATGTGGTTTCAAGGTACACAATGCCCTCTAGTCCTGAGTCCGGGTAGTTCCAAGAGGAAATTTTTGAAAGTAAAGAAGGAACATGAAATAGGCAAAAAACCCAATACCAAATATAAGTCTTCACAACAGAATTGCTCAAATTGGTAACCGTAGGGGTCAAGGAACTCCCAAAATTCTGTGTAAATTATCGGTATAATGTAAAACTTTCTATGATGAGTCTAAACATTTTATTGGCTTTTAAGAGTAGCCACACCTATGTCACTAAAGAAAGAGGTGAAAACCCACTAATTTCAACTTTCAGAATAGCTGGAATGCTATCACTGGTTCAAAAGAGATGTCCCAAATGACAATCAGCAGAGCCTGAGTTTGTCTTACACATTCACACACAAACACACACCCACTATGAGGGATAGAAACCAGGAGCTTTACACTAAGTTATAATTTCAGTCCTTTTTTTGTTTTGTTTTGTTTTGTTTTGCTTTGCTTTGCTTTGCTTTGCTTTGCTTTGTTTCACTGAGACAGGATCTAAGTCACTAAGTTGCTCAGGCTGGAACCAAACTTGCCATCCTTCTGCCTCAGCCCCCTCAGAGTACCACGATTGGGTCATCATGTCCGTTCATACCTTTTTAGATATAAACTAAATTCAGACATCCTCCCTATTCATCCTACCTTTCAAAGTATTTTATTCCTTCCTACAGGTTGTGATTCAGAAGCTGGTGTTTGTACTTCAAAATGCAATATAGTTCAAAAAATGTCTGCTAAATGCCCTGCACCATTCTAAGTGTTGCACTAACCAACCAGAGTGAACGCCATTTGCGCCATTTGATAACTATCTCCCATTCTTTCAACAACATCTCTTCAGTTTCCTTCTAAAAACCATTCATTTTCCTGCTCCTGAGTCATAGTTTCTGGGTTTAAACGAAACCTCACTCAGTGCCAGGGATGAGGTTCATCTTTTCACCCATGACTATGGCTTAAGAGAGAACTATGATTTAAGTGCTAAATCCTAGAGCTAAATCCATCAGGAGAGAGGGGCTGCATTGGCTCATCACTGGAGTAGAATCCAAAAGCACAGAGAACAAATCTGGAGCAAGGCCCGAGACTTGGAACCAAAGGAGAGAAATGAAGCTTAAAGGAGGCCACATTTGGAAATAGCCCAGGATCTAGACAGAGTGATAAACTGGCTTTATGTCCCCTCAACAGTTACTTACTAAGTAATCTGCCCTTGAGAAATTCATGGTTCAGTAAAATAATGTGTTCAAAATACTAAATATTATTCAACAATGCTGTCAATACACACACATATATACATATGTATATTATTTGGAAGAAGAAAGAGGGAACATTAGACTCCCCTTGTAGATACTTGGCATTTTGCCATAATGAATTTAAACAACTTGAGAAGAACACAATTAATCAATAGGAGCAACTTCCATAAGGAAAGACCAGTGGGAGCCAAGAACACAACCAGGGAAGAGTCTGAGCTTTTATGCAGAAGGGTTGAGAATTCTCCCAGAAATTGTGATTTTTGTACGTTACTGCAATTCCTCAGACTTCAGCTTTTTGGACCACAAAATAAGATTGTGTTTACTTCTTTAACTTGTTGAGATATAATTCATATACCATAAAATTTGCCTTTTCAAACTTTATGACTTGGGGTCTTGGCATATTTATGAAGTTCTACAATTATCACTAACTAATTCCAGAACGTTTTCATCATCCCAAAAAGAAATCCTATACCCCTCATCAGACACTCCCCCATTCCTCTTTCTTTAGTTCCTAGCAACACGTACTAATATACTTTCTATCTCTGTGGTTTCAACAAATATAGACATTTCTTAAAAGTGAAATCATATAACGTGTGGCATTTTTCATCTGGCTTCTTTCACTTAGCATCATGTATCACAGTTTCTCAATGTCGGGGCATGTATTTGTACTTCATTTCTTTTATAGGTAAATAATATTCCATCTTATGTACAGACTACACTTTTTCTATCCATCCATCAGTTAATGGACATTGGAGTTGTTTCTATCTTTTGACTTGTAAATAATAGTGCTATGAAGCCGGGCGTGGTGGCGCACGCCTTTAATCCCAGCACTCGGGAGGCTGAGGTAGGCGGAGCGTTGTGAGTTCGAGGCCGGCTTGGGCTACAACGCAGCGCAAGGCCGACCTGAGCTACATAGTGCGACCCTGCCTCAAAAAAAACCAGGGCCGGGAGTTTGGCTCAGTGGCTTAAGCGCCTGCCCTGGCAGGTGCAAGGCTGTGAGTTCAATCCCCGGTGCCGCAAAAAAAAAAAAATAATAATAATAATAATAATAATAGTGCTATGAATATTTGTGGACAGGTTTTTGTAGGGACATGTTTTCGGTTCTTTTGGATATACATAGGAGTAAAACTATTGTGACTATCATCCCATCCACCTTCTGTTCAAACCTCTCTCTTGCAGCCAGAATGATCTTTCCAAAATTCACATATATTATTGTTAAACCTTTACCACAGTGTCCCATTGATCTTAGAATACTGATTAAATTTCTTATTATGGCCAAGGAAAATCGTATTTTCCAAAGCTATTCTTTAAAATGTAATAGCTTACTCTACATAGAAGACCCCAAAAACTCCACTAAAAGACTTCCAGATTTAATAACCAAATTCAGTAACATAGCTGGATACAAGTCAACACTCAAAAGTAAATAACATTCCTGTACACAAACAACAAACTCACTGAGAGAGTAATAAGGGAAACCATACCCTTCACAATAGCAACCAAAAAGTGAAATATTTGAGAATCAATCTAACAAAGTAAGTAAAAGATCTATACACTGAAAATTATGGCACTCTGAAAAAGGAGATTGAAAAAGATATCAGAAAATGGAAAGCTATTCCTTGCTCATGGATAGGAAAAACCAACATTGTGAAAATGGCCATTCTCCCAAAATTTTTATACAGTTTTAAGGCAATTCCAATCAAAATACCATTAGCATATCTCACAGATCTAGAGAAATCATTCCTAAGATTCATCTGGAACAAGAAGAGACCTAGAATAGCAAACACAACTCTGGGCAACAAAGGCAAGGCAGGAGGCATTACAAACCCTGACTTGAAATTATACTACAAAGCTACTGTGATAAAATCAGCATGGTACTGGAATAAAAACAGACCTGAAGATCAATGGAATAGATTAGAAGATACAGCCACAACTACAAACACACTCAGCCACCTTATCTTTGACAAAGGGGCCAAACATGTTCACTGGAAGAAAGATAACCTCTTTAAAAAGTGATGCTGGAAAAATTGACTTTCCATATGCCAAAAACTAAAACTAGACCCACGTCTCTAGCCATGCACTTAACTAAAGTCAAAATGGATCAAAGATCTAAATACTTAAATATAAGCACTAAATCTACTAGAAGACAGGGTAGGTAGAAATCTTGAAGACATAGGGGTAGGCAAAGAGTTTATGAACAAAATGAAACTGCATGGGAAGTACTTCAAAGCATCAACAACTGGGATCTCATCTTATTAAAAAGCTTTTGCACATCAAAAGAAATCACCAACAGAATGAAAAGACAACCCACAGAGTGGGGAAAAATCTTAGCCAGTTTCCCTCAGACTAAGGACTTCTGTCTAGAACATATGAAGAATTGAAAAAAATCAGACTTCCCAAATTCAAAGACCCAATCCAAAAACGGGCATCTGAGATGAATACACACTTCTCAGATGAAGAAATACAAATGGGAAATAAATATATAAAAAAGTGTTCAACATCATTGGTCATTTGGGAGATGTAAATTTAAAAACACTGAGATTCCATCTCACTCCATGAAGAATGACCATCATCAAGAAATCAATGAATAACAAATGCTGGTGGGGCTGTGGGGAAAAAGAAAACCTTCTCCACTGTTAGTGGGAGTGTAGACTGGTGCAACCACTGTGGAAATTGGTGTGGAGATTCCTCAAAAAACTAGGATTAGAGGTCCCATTCAGCCTAGCTATTCCCCTTCTGGGTATTTTCCCAGAAGAATTGAAAACATCATACCACAGTGATATATGTGCACCCATGTTTATAGCAGCACAACTTGTAATAGCTAAATCTTGGAAACAACTCAAATACCCATCAACCAAGGAATGGATTTTAAAAATGTGGTATTTTTATATGAAGTACTATTCAACTATAAAGAAGGATAAACCTGAAACTTTTATAGGTAAATGGATGCAACTTGAGACAATACTCGTAAGTGAAATAAAGCAGACTTGCATGTGTAAATATCATATTGCTTCCCTAGTGTAAGAAGCTGAAACAGTAGATGGGATCCAAAATGTACAATAGATATCATGAAGTAGGAAGAAACTGTTCAAAACAAAGGAGAGACTTTTGGGAAGATGGTAGAATGGTGAGCAGTGGAGAGTCTCTCCAGATTTGGTGTCTAGACACTGGAAGATAGCAATATGAGGAAGAAAAGAATAAGGGAAGTGGGTCCCTTGGACCCAGGAAGGATCTGAAGTGAGACTTAAAGACCACAGAGAGATAATGCAGGAAACCAGCAAAATTAAGAAAACTAGCCCTACCACCACATCCCAAGAAGAAACTACATTCCTTGCCAGGCGTGGTGACACATGCCTTTAGTCCCAGCACTTGGGAGGCTGAGGTAGGAGGTGCGTTGTGAGTTCGAGGCTGGCTTGGGCTACAACACGAGCACAAGGCTGGGCTGAGCTACATAGTGTGACCCTGTCTCAAAAAACTAGGGCCGGGAGTTTGGCTCAGTGGCTTAAGCACCTGCCTGCCAGGCACAAGATTGTGAGTTCGATCACCAGTGCCACAAAGAAAAAAAAAGAAACCACATTCCCTAGTGAGCCAGATGCCCTGAAAGACCCAGAGAGCATCAGTGGGCTGCTACCCCACACCTCTCCACCACCCGGGGAGCCTTGGATCAGAGGAACACAGGTGTCTGGGCCAATCCCCCACACCATGGGGTAGGCAACCAGTGTGGGAAGCACCTGGGACTCAGTAGCCAGCTGATTTGGGGGAGTATGGGAAAGTGTCAAAACAAAGGATCAAGGTGCAGTTGCAGACCTCTATCCCATCCAGAACAAGTCCAGGAGACATAGACACAAAATAAATTAGAAGCCACACACCTGAAATTTCTGAGATGACAGCAACTAAAGTAAAGAAACAACTTAGTGCTTATATTGTTTAATTAATTTTACATGCCTGTATCTCACCCAGAACAAGTCCAGAAGACATAGACATAGAAGAAATTAGAAGAAATTAGAAGCCACACTTCTAATTTCTGAAATGATGGCAGCAGGAGTAAAGAAACAAGTTAGGGCTTGTATTGTTTGATTAACTTTGCATGCCTATATCTGGTAGTCTGAGCAACTATTTAGAGGACAGCAATATGCAATATAGTAACTATTACTGATTTCCCTACTGTCTTGTTTTTGAAATCTAAGATCATTCTCAATGTTTTGCTTTGTTTCATTGTTTTGTTTTGTTTTATTCTCTTTACAAGAAATTTTTTTAAAAAAGAAAAAAGGAAAGGAGAAAATGAGGAAGAGAAAAGGAAAAATATACATATATTCAAGGTAATTATACCACTCATTTCTACTAGTTCATGAAAAAGAAAGGTTTGTGCTTATATTGCTTGATCCATTTTTCATGTCTACAGCTTGTAATCTGAGCAACTACTTTGAAAATAACAATACACACTGTATTAGCCATTGTTGTTCTATTACCTTGTTTTAAAATCTTGTATCATTGTTTTTCTTGTTCATTCTCTTTAAACTAAAAAAATAAAATAAAGTGTACTGGCTAAAAGTAACAGCAGTAATTTGGAGATCCCATATGCTCATCCTGAGCCTTAACACTCCCCCAACATCATGTGCATATCTACTTCTCGTGGACAAAAAAGAGCTTTGTAGCTGCCTCAGTAGGTAGAACATGGCAGAAGTAATGACTTGTGACTTCCAAAGCCCAGTACTGATGACATTATGGCTTATGCTCAGTTTTTCTCTTTCAGAACTCACAAGTTGGATTCCTAAGCTATTGTGTAAGAAGTCTAGTTACCTTGAACCTGCCATGCTGTAGAGAACACAAAAGGAGATCATGTATACATTGCTGCTGGGGGAACCCAATCTCTTTCTGCCCACAACTGAATCTTTCCAGTCCCAGGACAGATCAGTGACTGATGGGTCTTCTGATATTTCCAACTCCAACCACACTATGACTACAAGCATGGAAAAGACTCAAAACAATAACCACCTAACTCAGCCTGATCAACCCAGAACTGTGAAATGAACTGGCAGAGTTGTCATTGTTTTAATCACTACTTTTGGATGTTGTATTATAAAGTAATAGACAGCAAGAGCAGATTTTGGTCTGGGAAGTGAGATACTGACCTAACAAAATCCAGAACACAGCCATGGCTTTGAAACAGTGGTGCATACAAGTTACGAGGGCTCAGAGGTATCAGTTAGTACAGCCTTTGTGTCCTCACAAAACCGCTGGTGAGGACTCGGCAATGGCAGGAAGATGTTATGACCCATGTTATGTAATGATAGAAAGTTCAGCGTGTACAGTCACCCAAGGGGAGTGGAAAATAGAAAATGTACATAGGAACGAGGGATTCAGATAAAGCATTTAGAACTCCAGACAGAATGCTGATACTGGTTTAAAATATAAAGGATCCTTACTTGCATGTTTGAAAATAAATGTTTCTCATTTCTAACCTTTCTAACACGAGAAAAAAACCTTAAATTAAGAAATGAATTTAAGACAAAATGAACTCCAGAATGGACTATAAGATCTTATTTTAAGTCCTCTGAAAGATTTAACGTAATTCTCCAGAGAACCTATCAATGAGCCGAAGGTCTCTAGGATCTTTCAGGCATGCCTAGCAGACATTCTTCACTGACATCATTAAACTTACAATAATCAACTTGATTCACAGCAGCCTGACATAAAGCCCTAGGTACAGAATTATTTTTACCAATAAAACTTGGAGGTAGGAATTCTAGCTGATTAAGTCAAATAAGATTCACAGGAAATCTTCAATGTTTTTAAGAAAATTATGTTGACAAAAACCATCAGGTTGGAATAAAAGGATATAGAGATCATAGAAAATAAAAAGCGCTCTTTACATACCCCTCCAAAGATACTGTGGATTGGAATTGAGTTGAATAAAACCTATTCAGCTATAAACTGTTCAGCTACAACTGTTTTGCAAAGAAGGAAGCAGAATTCAAAAAGTAGAACCAAGAGTCCCTGCCAAAGAGAATCATTTCCTAGGAAATAGTACCAAATACTATTAACAATAGGCACCTGAGTGTATTTCAAATTTTCTGTGTACTTGTGAACACAGTGTGACCCCTATTTTCCTGCTTTCTGAGTGGGCATATCTATGATGACATCCCTATACTTGTCCCAACATTATATGTTAGGTGTTGGTTGGGCAAATAACTTTTCTTTTCAAAAAGCTTGATTCTCACCTAAATGTGACTTAAATGACAAAATCTTGAACCTCAGATCTAAGACTGCTAACATGAAATGATGTGATATGGAAGCATCTTGAAGGAGGTGAGTGTAATTTGCCATGAGGGAGCGCTATGAATGATAGCAACCAGAAGGTAGACTCTTAAGATTATATTTTACAAAAATGTCTGCAACAATGTTTCTGGATCCCCATATTATTGTAGAAGAGACTTATCACCAGCACCACACAACAAAAGTTGGTGTCTATGTCCCTTTTTCTTGAATTGATGCTGGCCTCCATGACTGCACAATGAACAGAGCATGACAAGGTGATGTTTCATGATTTCTGCAGCTCAGTCACAAAAGTTGCCACAGCCTCACACCTATACTACATCATTCTGTGGAGCCCAAAGATGCCTAGTAATAGGCATGGCTGTCTTGGAGCCACCATTCTAGAGAGCCACATAAAGAAAGAGAAGCACCCAAGAGACTGAGCTATTCACCTCCCAACTGCTTTAGTCTCACAGACCCAAGTACCAGAAATCCAAATAGGCCATCAGATGATATCAGCCTCAGCCATGCCCTGACAGAACACGACATGTCCTTCCACCCCACAGATTACCCCAGCAAGAACCACAGAGTGAAGCCAAGACAACTCCAAAACTATAAGAAAAATAAGCAACTGATGTTCTGCCAATACCTTGTGGAGTCATTTGTCACAATGATGACCAGAATAATGACCTGTCAGGTTTTCTGTGGCCCAAATCCTACAAATGTCTCCTGAGTCACCTTGATCTAATCCCCTCCTTTCTCATCATACTCTAGCTAACTAGCTTCTCTTAAGTGTTTTGTTTTGTTTTGTTTTGTTTTGTTTTGTTTAACATACTATGTGCTCTCCTTCTTCTACAGAGACTACATATGCAAAGTTCCCTCTGTGTATACTAATCTTACCCATTGTCTCTAGTTACTTCCTACTCAGCCAGATTTCATATTTCCAAAGAAGTTCCCTCAGACTTGGCAAATTATGTTTCACATGGCCAGTGTGTGCCTTTCCTTGGCAGGACTTTTCTTTCCCAGTGCCAGTTTTGAAGTATCATGAAGCCACAGAAAGTGTATTTTTGGTTCATTGTTCTGTCTCCATTGGCCAACACAGAGACTAGCACCCTGTAGACATTCAATAAATATTCTTTCTGATGAAATGAAGAACAAAATATTATGACCCCTAATTTCCTCAACAGTAAAAGTAAACTAGAGAGAATCAATATTATGGTTATAAGGAGTAAATAAACGGTAACATGATGAAATAGAGGCTTAACAAGTGTCACTACTTAACAAATGTCAGTTCTCTTCCTACTTGTCTCATGCCAGTACATCTAGTCAGGTAGAACAGTTGCCCTTTTGCACTCAGAAAAAAGAGATGACTAAGAGGGAGGATTTTGTTTCCTTCTTTTCTCTTTCAGCCTTTCCCTTACCCAATCACAACTTTGCCTATCTGAAGTTCTTGCCAACACATCATTCACTCTCAAACTTCTTCCCAAGTCCCAGCTGGAGAACCTTTCCAAGATAATTGGACTAAGTGAATATCAGACATTGAGATGAGAACAGGAGATGAAACAGAGGCTGGACAGGAAGCAAGGCTATGTTGCAGACAGAGGAAGCATCAGGTGTAGGGATTTAGGGACTGAAGCTCAGACTCTGTGCAAAGAAACGTGAATCAACTGAAAGACTTCTGTCTTTCCATCCTATGTAGGTGGAATCCTGTGTGTATTCACTCTTCCAGGGAAGCAGATTCCCCCTTTTGAATATAGCTGTATATTGGCTGTGGAATTTCTCCATGTTCGAATACCATCCAGTCATCTTTTTTCTTGGCTCAATTATAACAAACATCTTCAGTGGAACTGGATAAATAAAAATGAGGAAATTAAAGAAAGTTGAATGTTTTAAATTTTAAAACTATCATTGTTGAAAGAGATTGGTACAATGTGATATGTCTTCTTTATTTTTTAAGGAGGAAGAAAATGAAGGAATCCTCAGGACAGAGTTTAGTATATGGGATGGCCTCCCAGTAGAAGCCTGGAATATTACTGCTGTCAGGCTAAGGAGCTCATGGATAAGGGGGAGTAGGAATGGTGCCAGAGTCTTCCTTCTCCTCCTTCCCTTTCTGTAATATTTTTTCAAAGCGCATGCAACACTACATTATGCAGCTTTTACTCTTTTCAGTAACTCAAGACAGTGACAGCTAGATTAGTCTGTCTCAGTTTTTAGCATGCCCTCAAATCACCTCAAATTCTTATTTTCAGAATCAGTCTATTAGGCACCATCTCCAGAGATTCAGAAAGTCTCTGAAACAAGTGGTCTGAAGAACAGACTTTGGGGAACACTAATTAGAAAAACCCTATGATTCAGACTTGGCAAATAAATCTTCATTCACAAATTAAGTCTGATTGATTGAGAGTGTCTGCTGAAGCTCTAGATTGAGACAAACTCCAAGCCCCAGACATTGATTGGTGATGTCTGCCATGAATAGGAAATAGAGAGATGAAGCATATGTGTTGTATGCTTCCCATTCCAACTCCAACCATTCTTTGAGAACATGTGTACAAAACATCTGGACCAGGAAAATTAAGATATATCCAGCCCAATCTTCAATAAACCATGTGAAAATGTGGTTTATCACAGAGGCATGAGCACAGTGCTATGACAAGAGAATAAAAGTGAGAAAGGAACTATGGCCAGACAATCAAGGAAGACTTTGTAGAACAGGTGAAATTTGAGCCTGACCATGGAGAAGGAATAGAAATTTTCCAGGTGAAAGAAAGAAGACAGGGGTATGCATCTAAGATAGAAATTATTTACATGCATCAAACAAAAATGAAAGAGAATAGTATTTCCTGGAGTTTGAAGCATGTGTGTGTGTGTGTGTGTGTGTGTGTGTGTGTGTGTGCATGTGTGTGTGCATGTGTGTGTGTGTGTTGGATGAAACACACCACATATCAGTTCAAGTGTCAAGGTCAAAGATACAAGGTAAGTAGTAAGACCTAGCTCTCTACATAGCTACAGTCAGACATAAACCCAGGCAGAGGCCACTGAGCTAGCATAATCTTAGATTTTATTAGCTACATATTGCATTTACAAAACTGAAAAACGGATCAAATATAATTGAGAAACTATAAAATAATTTCCACAACTCATTCTCCTCCAATCGCAGTCATAATCCTAAAGGTAAAAATAACTTGCTTGTTTGAACTTTACTTTTGTTCTGAGAGGTGTGAAACTCCCAAGCTGACCAGACAGTTAAATAGCTCTTTTGTTTTATTTTCTTTGTTTTGCTTTGCTTTGCTTTGCTTTGCTTTGCTTTGCTTTGCTTTACTCTGCTTTGCTTTACTCTGCTTTGCTTTGCTGTATTGGGGATTGAAACCAGGGTCTTGGCACTGAACTATATCCTTAGCCCTTTTAATTTTTTATTTTGAGACAGTGACACACTAAGTTGTTGAACTGCCGATTTATACAGGAAGGGCTCAAACTTGTGATACTCCTGCCTCAGCTGCCTAGAATGCTGAGATTACAGTTATGTGATACCCGGCCCTGCTCCCCCATACATTCTTAACACTGGAGCTGTGCAACTGGAACTAAGCAGGTTTCACTTTTTCCTACTGAAAGCTTTGTTTACCGAGGTGCTGGAACTGCTGCTCCACTGCCTGGAGGCAGGTTTGTTTAGCTGAGGTGCCCTAACTCAATTAACAGTAGACAAAGGAGCACCATTATGCAAACAACAAACAATTCAAAACCAGCCAACTTAATGATTTCCCTCCAAGACTGGCAGCTTATCTGATTTCCTTATAGTTGTTCTCTGTATAATAGAAGCCAAGCATTAAAGCACTTAGAACGTCAGGAAACAGGATGGGTACTGGAAGTCACCAAGGAGCAAGGAGTTCTAGGGAAGTGGAAAGAAAGAAAAGAACCACTCAGAAACCACACAGACCTGATACAAAGCTCAACAAATAGAATGCTTGGGTGATTCCCTAAACCAATGGTGAGGCTCTTTAAATTTTTATGTAAGTAAAACTAAACCACAGAAATCAAAGCCAGGAAAATAACTATGGAGTTTTGTTTTGCTTGTTTTTTTTTTTTCTCCTGAGCACCTTGAATACATAATTTCCTTTGTTTATTCCACAAATATTTGCTATGCATCTACTATTTACCAGGCACTCTTATATGTACTGGGGATGTGGAATTGAACATTCTGAGCAAGATTTCTGTGCTGATGGAGCTCAAATGAATGTAGGAGACACAGTAAACCACAGGCAAATGTTAATGGCAAGCACTATGGAGAGAATAAAATTGAGCACCTCATGAGAGAAAGACATAGAGGAAACAGAAAAAGGAGTCACTTGTATCCTGGTCAGGCAGGAGGTCACACTGAAAGTGAAGAGATGACACTTCAAGTGAGACTAAAACCAGTCTTGCAAAGATCTAGGGAACAACATTTCCATGCAGGAGCAATGCCCTAAGGTAGGAATAAGTTACAAAGTGTTGAGGAACAGAAAGAAAGTTCATGGTGCTGGCACACAGAGCAGTAAGGGAAAGAAGTTAGGAAATACAGTTGAAAAGAGGGGCAAGAGCAAATGATGAGGGGATTTTATTTAAAAGTAATGAGAAGTTACTGGTAATTTTTGAGCAGAAGGAGACAAGATCTGATTTATGTTATTAATCATGGCAATGACTACTGTGTCAACAGTAGAATGCAGAGTACAAAACAAGAACCAAAACCACTGAAGTTGACAGGGCAAGAGACAATGGTGAGTTGGACTTGAGAAGACACAGAGGAAATCATTTCACTTAATATGACAACAATTTACATAGTAAGACTAGAATGCCCACTATATATTTTTTTATTATTATTATTTACAAAGAATCTACACAAAAATCAAAAGAAGAGACTAGCAGCTTTAGAAAGGTTATGGTACCAGGTCACACAGCCATATACAGAAATCTAGTGTTGGCCTATATACAAACAATGAACAATTCAAAAGTAAAATTGTAAAGGCACAAGTTACAACATCGTATATTTTTTTAAACTAAGAGTTGGCATGATTTATTATGCAAAATGATAAAGTTACAGCACAAAGGACTAGCAGAGCAAGATTCATTCAGGTGTTTAAGAACCAAAGTCACTCTTCCTTCACCACTCATCCCTGCAGGAAGTAGAGTTGAAGGTCGTTAAGATTCAGAGACATGGACACCTGGGCCCTCAAGGTCATGATCAGTGGTGCAGCACTAGGAAGCAGGTATTCTGAATCTGAACTCCACCAGCCTTGTGAAGGGAAAATTCCAGGAGACTGACATCCAGGATATTTGTGGGTTCTAGGTCACACTGGCCAACATGAAAGCTGTCTTAGACGTGTCAGTCTGAAAAGCCAGCAAGTATTTATTGAGTACTTGCTTTGTGCCACAGACTTAATTCTTCCAAGTGTTTTGCATGTTAAATTCTCCAACAACCCTAGTTCTGGAAGTATTCACACTTTAGAGATGAGGACACTATCAAGTTGAAAGATTAAGATCTTTGATTGCTTCTCTTCCCAGTAAGAATAGGAAGTCCTTGAGTTAGAGACCATGTTTTAAAGCCCTGTGACTTCTTAGACCCCATGGTAATGTTGGTAATGCCAGCACATAGTAGGTATGCAAGTGTAGCAAATGAATAGGTGTTAAATTCCCTCTCCCTCTCTCTCTCTTGCTCTCTCTCTGTCTCTCTCTCTGTCTCTCTTCCCCTCCCCCAGTCTCATTGACCAAATATTCCACATCACTATATAGTTCTCTCTCTCTCTCTCTCTCTCTCTCTCCATTTTTTTTTTTTTTTCAGTACTGGGGATTGAGCCAGAGGCTTTCGAGTTGAGCTACAGCCTTGGTCCTTTCTTGTACTTTTCATTTTGAGTCACTGAATTATCCAGGTTGACTATAATTCATGATCCTCCCCACAGTGCTGGGATTACAGGGGCACCACCATGCCCAGATCATTGCGCCATTATGTCTCACAATGGCCCTACAAAGTCCTCTTCCTTCTCCCCATTTTGTAAACGAGGAACTGAGGCTTCCCAGAGGCTTTATGTTTTAGAGCTAATGTTTTCATTCTAGTCTCCCCAACGACAATCTCACATATTCTACTCAAAGATGGAACTCTTATCCAGAGACTCATAGGTCTGAGGGGAATGTGTGAAAGGAAATGGGTGAATCCTGAGTCTGTCTCAAGGGACATAACTGCAGGACTACATAAATGATACTAATTGCCTTGTACTTATGGCTCCACTAAAGTCACAAGTGGCACTGTTCATTTTGGAAAGAGAAAAAGAAAGAAAGAAAGAAAGAAAGAAAGAAAGAAAGAAAGAAAGAGAGAGAGAGAGAGAGAGAGAGAAAGAAAGAAAGAGAGAGAGAGAAAGAGGGAAGACTCACTGTCCAACCATCCACTGCATCTATCACACAGCTGTCCTGTGTCAAGGGTCGGCATTTGAATGGTTCTGATGTGGGGAAGAGTTAAGCCTTGAGTTATTATCAGAATTAGGGCACTTTATTGGTTCCCACAGTCCAATCTTCTCCAGCCATTATGGTTTTGCTGAAACATTAAACTACTTTAAACTTTCATTTTCCTCTTAAAACTAAATTAGTTTGGAGGAAATTGTATTTTCTGAGCTCTAGCACCAGCCTCAGGCAGAGGGAGTTACAGTACAGCGCACAAATAAACAACAATCACAGCCTAATTACTAACTGGTAAGAGTGGTGTTTCTCAAGTTACATGTGCCCTGGAGTTTCTAGGGTGCTGGAGGGAAGCAGCTCTGAAGTGGATTTCCTCGGGAAGTCTTGAGTCATTTCCGTGGCCACGTCCTTGCTTCTCTGGCTATGGAAAAAGAACAAAAGAATTCATGAAGCACCCACTATGTACTGTACCATCAGGTACTAAACCATGTTACACTATCCTCACTACTACTATTATGAGATTTTATTTTATCAATCAAAATCCTTGTGTACACCTGTAATCCCAGCTTTCAGGAAAGTGAGGCATGAGGATTGCCGTGAGTTCAAGGCAAGCCTGAACTACATAGCAAGACCCTGTCTCCAAAAATATCAAAAAAAAAAAAAAAAAAAGATGAATCCTTGAGCTGGGCATGGTGGTGCACCTCTATAATCCCAACCCTCAGGAGCCTGAGGCAGGAAGATAGCCATGAGTTCAAGGCCAGCCTGAACTCTGTAGCAAGACCCTGTCTCAAAAAAACTAATGAATGAATGAATGAATACATAAATAAATAAATAAATACTTGAAATGAAGACTAATAAAGGAAGGCTGATTTGGTGAGGACCACTGTATGCCAGAAAATATGCTGGGTGTCGTTGTTGTTGTTGCTATTGTTGCTGCTGTTGTTGTTGTTGTTTTAACTATAACAGACATCTATTCCTTTTATCTGTCCTCTTCATTCTTTGGAAAAATACTTCTTTGTTCCAAACAAACATACAGTTCCCAAGAGTGCCCATGTGATTGAAGCTGAGTTCATTATAGAACCTCAAAGGCTCATGTTTTAAAGCTGGGCACATCATAGGACCTCAGTTGACTGACCGAAGTTGAACCTATCATAGGACTCTGATGGTGTGCTTAAATGTGAGCCAGTCATAGGTCCTGAAACAGTATGTGGTTTAAGCTCGTCATAGGACCTCACCATTCCAGCCATGATGATTGGTCCAAGGCACAGGAGCATGGTGGATTTGAAGCCAGTCACACTTCTCCAGGACTTTTCTGCCTGGAGTTGGAGGTAGGAATCCTCACTAGGGGAGAAGCTAGAAAGATCTTTTACTTACTCATTGAGGCAAGTAAGAGCCATTCCCAAGAAGACAGAAAATAATTTGTTGGTTCTAGAGCAGAGAGCAGAGAGGAGCAAAGAGCCAGAACCCTCTCTGACAGTGTTCCCATCCTGTCCACAGTTGGGTTCCTCAAGCCCATAACCCACCACCACATCTGCCTCACCTGGGTTTAGGCAAGATGATTCCTCACACTTGCAACAAGAGTCTGATGGCAACTTCATCATCACATCTAACATTTATTGGGCACACATGGTGTATCAGGCCTGCTATAAGTGCATCCTTGTATTGACTCTGTAAATCCATAAAACTTTATGAGGGAAAGCCAAATAACACTTCTGTTTGCATTTAAGGAAATGGAGGTATGGGGCTATCAAAGTGACTCATCCAAAATCACAAACCTGGAGCTTCTTTAACTGAATGACATGAACTGTGTAAATGTCACTGTTACCCATGCTTACTCATAAATTATGACATAGAGACTAAATATCCCACTTCACAGATGCAGAAAACAAACCTTGGAGTTGAAGAGTCTGAATGTGGTGGAACTTGGATTCAGACCCATTCCAGAGTTAATGCTCTTCATCTCAACCCTCTATTATCTCCACACAAAAGCTTCCTGTTAGATTCTCTCAGCTGCTTCACTAGTTCACAGCTCTGAGTCGATCTCTTTTTATTTCTACAAATGGAAATATCTTTATTGTGTTTTCTTCTTCCGCTGAATCTGAAGATGATACATGCCGCCTGATGTTATTCTCATCGGCAATGCCCCAGCCCACAGATGGCAAGGGCTGAAACTTCCTGTTATACAACTGTTCTGAACTTCCAGAGCTGATTGCCCCTGGCAGAAGCAGCCCCAGACAGACCAGAGTGTTTGATGCTGAGAGAGCTTGTCAAGGCTGCCTAGGCATTTGCTAGTCCCTTTTAATTTTGAGAAAGAGCAAGAGAGTCTGGGTGTGCGAAAACGAGGGGAAGGCAGAAAGACAAGGAGAAGGGCAAAGTGAGATGAAATGGGGGTTGCACAAATCAGCCAGGAGTGAGACCAATGCCATTATTGTTCATTCCCCAGACTCCTGATGAGACAAGCCATTTTGGGATTGCTCTTGAAAATAAGGGTTTGGGCAGGTTGACCTTGTACACAAGGACACTTCATTCACTGCAGAATCCAGGACTCTTCCTGATCAGGCACTGCAGAGGGTGTGATCTGAGAATTCCCAACACCTCCCCCACCCCACCATTGAGTCCTCTTCTCACAAGTGGGTTGTGAAACAAACTGTCTATCATGCATTTCTACAGGTAGCATCTTTGGGATGAGAGGATGTAGCTTCAGTATCCAAAAACATATGACTGGGGTCTGGGGTCAAACATATGAGTCTGTTTGCAGCAAATGTTGACACAGTATAATGATCTGCTGCCCCTAGCAGTCCTATCATTGGGCTGTTTTCCTCTAGCCTCCCACTTTGTCAATTCCATAAAACCATGCTCAGAACACACTCCACTCTCTCTGGTGGGGGCTAGGAGAGGGGCTTTTGCATTGGGGTTGTACTAGATTCCTATTGCTGCTGTAATTTAAAGACGTAAAACAACAAAAATTCATTATATTACAGCTTGTGTGTCTGGACTTGGTCTCACAGGGCTAAAATCAAGATGTCAACAGCATTGCATTCTGTTCTGGAGATCAGCTTCTAAAAGTAGCCTATATCCCTTGGCTCATGCTCCCTTCCTCCCAGTCAAGTATTTCTCGTACTATCTCACTGTCTCTTCTGTACCTTCTTTTGAGGATCCCAGTGATTACAAGAGACTCACCTCAACTGTCCAGAATACTATCCTCTTATCATTGTCTGCTGATGAGAAATCCTAATTTCTCTCAAAGCTATGATTTCCCTTTCCCATGTAACCTGACAAGGTCAGGGATTAGGACATGATATCTGGGGGAATAGGAGATCCCTGATCCACCTACTATAATTATTTTGCCTACCATAGTTTTATCAAAATTCTTGAAAATTCACTGAATGCTCCTACTGTTGCCAGAGATGGTAAGAAGACTTGAGCAAAGAAACCCAGAAATTAACCTGGCAACGTCCACTCCCTTTGGTGCATAAATGTAGCTCTCTTTTTCTGGAGAAATGCTACCAGGTGTACATACGGAGACACATGTGTGGGTGTTTGCTAAGCACTGTTGATACAACAGAACTATGGAAAATATCTCACTAGTTAACAATGATGATATCCATTTACATGAATGTGTATGTAAGCATTTCCAAGGCAGCATCCCCTTTATAAAAATAATAATAATAATAATAATAATACTGCAAGCTTTCCATGCACACATGATCACCACACTCTCTGTCCCAGTAATAACAAATGCTTGCTTACATTGTTGCTGTCCTCCCAGCCTCTGTATAGTCAAAGTGTGGGCACAGGTCACAGTTGGACCACCAGGATGTTGGCTCAAAGAAAGCTTGAGAGCTGTCACCATGCCGGGAGTGACTCTGTACTGAGAGAGTCTCTACTTCGATCACTGCGGAATGCTGTTGGATGGCTGGGGTGTCTGCCTTTGGGAGCATTTGGGACTTGTGGGCCATGACTAGCAGGGATCACCTGGCCAGGACAGTGATTCCAGTTGGTGCACTGTGGCAAGGACACCACTGTAGATGCCCTGACCCTCTGGAGACCAATGTGTCACTGAGCTATGGGTGGGCTCACAGTGGGTATACCAACAAGCTCCTTCTCAGTTAAGGTTCTGGACACATGAATTTTTAAAAGCTTCATAATGAAGAAGTTCATTTTACCTGTTTCTCTGGTTGAATGTCACAATTAAAGTCACTAAAAAAGGTTCTTTACCTATTTCTTTTTGTTCTATTCATTTCTCTTTGCACTCGCCCTGTATTTCTCTCTCTCTCACCTCTCTTTCCTCTCCCCCTCTTTCTCTCCTCTATTTCCTGTTGCTGTTTCCTCCTCTTCCTCTGCATCTGTCCCCATTGCCTCCATCTCTTTGTCTCCCTGTCTGTTTATCGTCTGCCTGTATTTCTGCTTCTCTATATCTGTCTCTCTGCCACCTCTCTCTCACTCAGTGAATACATGTGTGTGTACACCTCTCTCTCTCTCTCTCTCTCTCTCTCTCTCTCTCTCTCTCTCTCTCTCTCTGTGTGTGTGTGTGTGTGTGTGTGTGTGTGCGCGCGCGCATGCATGCATTTGGTGTCCTCAGCTGGAAGCACAGTCTGTTCCTCTCCTTAAATCTCCCTGTGCCTCCATCCATTGATCTCTGAGCTCTGACTTGGGATCTCTCCTTTTTCCCTTTGTTTGTTTCCTCCCCCTAATACTTCTGCCTGTTAACTTGTTTTGTATTTCTCTTTGATGCTCCTCTCTTTGAACCATTGTACACCAAAGGAAAAGGGAGAGAGAGACAGAGAGAAAGAAACATAGACAGAGAGAGAGAGGAGAGAGAGAGAGAAATACAGAGAGAGAGAAGAGAGAGAGAGAGAGAAAGAATGCATACAAGCTCAGCTCTTTTTTCTCCTTTCCCTCCACTGACCCCAGACCCTGAGCCTGTGTCCTGGGCTCTACCCACACAAACCCTACAGTGAGAACTCCAACAGCTAAATCAGTCCCACACAGAAGGAAAGCAGAGCCTCCTCTTCCACGTCTAAAATGCCAGTGCATTTGGTAGGAGCTGTCACTGTTTTTAAATAGGCTGCAATGTTCCCAGTGATGGTCTTTGATTTTTCTCCAGAAAGGAGGAAAAAGAGCTTCTCAAGGTCCCCATATGAGTGCCGTGCACCCGCTTACAGTCAGCACTTTTATTGTTAACTTTCTCCACAGGAAATTTTACCGCTCCAGAACTGTTTGGGAAAAAGACTAGGGGAGAAGAAAAAACTAATAATTATATACCCAGCTCTTGCTGGTTGCAGATTTTTTTTCTTCCCATTTTATGTATATAGTCATAATCTTGCACACATAAAATTTAAGCACCACTGCATTGTTAGCATTTTGCAAAGAGAAATTTTCTACTGCAACATCACCAATTTACTTAGAGTTGCTGGAGTCTGTATTTACAGCCAACAGGCCCACACTGACTCATAACGCTCCAGGCGGAGCAGTGACAAACGTCCTGGTTTCCTATTGTTCCATTCCTCATCTGTGTGACGTGCTGGCTTATAAATATGCTGCTTCCATGACAGGGACTAAAGCCCCGCTCTTGGGCAATTGTCAGAAAAGGTAGCAATGGTGTTGGAGGTCATTATGGGATGGCTCCAGTGTTGGAACCTCCCAGAGCTGGGATTACATCTTCACTTAATATATGAGTTACTTTGAGTAAATCACTTAACCCTTCTGAATTCTACTGTTAATTCCTTACATGTGATACAGAAATATCAATCCTATTTTTCAAGTTATAAAAAATGGCATCAAATACTGTGGGCAAGTAACCACAGTATATACAATGCACACATACTGTACAGTGTAATAGATGTCCATTCTTCCCTTCCTTCTGGGTCTAGGCTGGGGTCTGGCAAGTATTTTGGACTCCATAAATGGTTGAAAGAGTACAGGATTTAGGCAAGTCATGGCCGGGATCAGCCTCCCTGCCTCTGGGCAGTGGTCAGGCTCCACAGAGGACTCAAAGCTAAGACAATGAAAGATCCCTCTTTTTTCCTACTTGCCAGATTATTGACAGCCCTTTCCAGCTCAACAGCTTTACAGTTGTAGGGCTCTGACAGCAGACTACTGCAGAGGATCTATATGAGTCAAGAATCTCTTTGATAACCAAAAACCCATATGAAATTCCTTTAAGCAATAGAGGATAATGTTGGATGGCATAACCAGCAAGTCTATAGGGAGATGCCTTCAGGTATGGTTAAATCTAGCTCAGTAGCTATGGTCACAGTTCACCCTTTTTGTTATATTTCCCATAAGCTGGTTTCAAACTGGCTCTCTTCACAAGGTGGGACCGATGCTCCTAGATTCCAACAGTTTTAATTCAGCTTAAGGGTTGACGATAGACTCAATCCAGCCTACTGCCTGTTTTTGTAAATAAAGTTTTGTTGTAACACAGCCATTCCATTTTATTTCTATATAGTCCCTGGCTAATTTTGCACTGCATGGACAGAGCTGAGAGGGTGCAACAAGGACATAGTACACAAAGCTTAAAATGTTTACCACCTGGCCCTTAATGGAAAAAGGTTGGCAACCCCTGACCTACAACAAAGATTTTTGCCAGGTGCAGGTGTAGATGTAGACTCTCATGGGCCATGCTCTGCTTGAATCACTCACTGTGGTCAGGGATGATGAAGCTCTGAGTTGCTACTTTGATTGGAAGTTCCACTAAGACTGACAAGAAAAGGAAAGGGGCCCTTCTTGCCCTGGGTAAAAGCAAAAGGGAGAGAGCAGAAAGGAGTAGAGACAGACAAAACCAAGGATGCTCATTACCGAGCTGTGAATGGATTCACACAGGCACCCAGCCCAAGTTCACAGGCACAAATGGCAGACTCCAGCTTTGCAAAAGCAGCCAGTGCTGGAAGATTCTCTTTGATACAAGTTTTCAGTCTACACACATGTACTTCTGCTCTGGAGGAGGGACTCACATGGGTCCCTGTGATCAAGAATTCCAGGGCTGTCCTCTTCAGTGATGATTCAGCAGAAGACAGAGAAAACAAAATGAAACACTATTGATCCTTCAGTGCGACATACAGCCAAGGGCGGAGGCTGAGTTGTTCAGGGATCTTAAAGCAGAGCTATAATCTGAAACTGTAAATGACCCTTTCAAATGCTGCCCAGGCACTCCCTTGGTGCCAGTTATAGGACTAAAGAGTCAGCTCCTTACTCAATGGGGCCATGAAAGTAGCCCAAATCCGAACACGCTGCAGAAAGAACTCAAATGAATGGCAGGTGTCACTCCTCCCCGCTCCTCCAAGAACACAGAAGACAGAGCTAATCAATCACAGAGTTCTTTCCCCACAGCTCAAGGCAATGACCATTCACTCACCACCAGTTGGTAGTACAATTAATTCTATTTATTCCTCCTGATTACCGAGACCCTGATTCTTCATCCAAACACAAAGAAAAGCCTGCAGTGCCTCTCCTATTTTAGACACCTTCTCCCTTTCTTCATTCTTCCATCCATGTCTAGATATGATAGTCCCCTATTCAAACATATTTTATGAGAAACTAACTAAATGTCCACCAACAGGTCAATGAATAAACAAAATGTACCATATACGTAAAACAAAATATTATTTACCCTTTACAGGAAGGAAATTCTGACACATGCTATGTGATAATATTTTAAAGAAAATAAAGCAGGCACAAAAGGATAAATATTGTACAACTCACCTATATGAGGTCCCTAGAAAAGTCACATTTATAGAGAATGAAGCAATAGAGGTTTTCAGGGTTAGGGGGCATCAAGAAAGGAGAGCTCATGTTTAATGGGCCCAAAGCCTCAATTTGGAATGATGAAAAGTTCTGGAGGTTGATAGCGATGGCTGCACAACAATATCAATGTACTTAAATGTCAGTGAAATATACACTTAAAAAATGGTTTTATGTTATGTATTTAAAAAATTAAATGGTTTCACATATGCAGTATGATATGTAGGTTCTTTGTTGTTCCAATCTATAAATTCTAGCTCTATTCTTAATATATCTCATATTTGCATTGTTTCTACCATAGGTTACTTTCCTAAAATGTAGCACATGTCTGTTTTTTAACACCTACCCTTACATAAGTTATTTTTCCAGCCCATAGACTAGACAATAGTTGCCATGTTTCTCCCCCCACCAAATCTTATAACCATTTGGGGTTTTTTTCTAATCTTTTGGGGACTCGTTTTCCACCCTACATGACATCAATATCCTGCAAACCTCACTCCATGCCCACATTTCTTCTTTAATACTAGTTCCCACTGAAGCAGAATTTATCTCACTGTCCAGTCTTTCCAACAGCACTTTGTTTTATGAGCTCATCTCTGCTTGCCTGCTTCTAAGCTATGCTGGGTTCCAGTCTTTCTCCTCTACCACTTCACCTTGATAATACAGAGTCACACAAAGTCCAGAAGTGCTATAAGAAACATGTCCCCAAGTTTCCCACGGACCCAGGACATTTGTTTTCATACATTCACACACATAAGCTCACCAAGGAGTTTATTTAAAACACAGGCTCTGGCCCAGGGATTTGGGTTCATTTATGCCCTGTGATCATGGCAAAATTTTCGCACTGTTGTAGTGAGTCTTAAACTCCAGCCTGTGATAATATCAGCCTGAGGTTGAATGAAGCAACAACTGACATTTAGGAGAATGCTATAATGTGTACCTTGGTATAACATTTCTTCAAATTGCATTTCTTTTTTTATTTTATGTCTAATCTATTTTTACTTAGTTTTATGCAAATTGGTGTTAAATATTGTCATTGTATAGCTTGATTTCCTACAAATAGCATAATTATGAAATTTTCCCAGGCGTTGTCCCTTTCCACTTAATTAGCCACACCTGGGCTATTTGAACCACTGAAGTTATAAACCAGGAATAGGTTCCAGTATCCATGTGATTAGAGCTACGTGATTTTCAGGCAAGTTGAAGAGAAGGTAATACTGATCCCCCATCCATTCATTCTAATGAATTTCACCACCTCCCAGCACCACACTGTGCAAACATACCCTGGGAATCTACACAATTAGATTAGATAATCTGCCAATTAGAATAGAGAAGTTGATAATCTGGGAGGCTAAATGAATAGCAGTTGATAAAACAACTGTCAAGTGGGACAAACAAAAGAAAGAATGCCTCTAATCCACTAATTACTCCTGGTCTTTATGATTTCTCATTATCTGCCTTCTTCAAATCCTTAATTTAAGAACCTCAAGCCTTTCTCTTTGACCATCCCTGAACCAATCACAGTGACCAAAACGAAATATCCCAGGTCCAGGCCATGCTTTATCCCTTGGCCTGAAAAGGGAGATTGGACCTGTTCTAACCCAGCAATAAGGGCTGAGAGTTCAGCAGGAGTAGATCCCCAAGGTAAAATTCCTGCTATAAAGTTTGGGTTAATGCTGGATAACCCCAACAGGTCTTCCTTTCATAGACCTCTCTACATACCCAGGCTGTCTGAGCAATCCCACTGCTCCCAGGACTTCTCATCTCCATCCGTAGCCCCCATCTCCATTCCCAGCTTCCTAGGCTCCACATCCTGCCCTGACATTTCTCAAACCTGGCATGACACAGTGAGGAATTGGGGGCTGCCTGCAGGTGACAGAAGAGACACAGGAGCTCTGTCTGTACCCGTAACAAATGGGTATCTTAGGAAAAGATGTGGTTCCTGAAAATCTCTTCTTGTAGACTAAAATTTTCTGCTGTGCCCTGGTATAGCCATTAACTAATATTATTAATATTTTTCATTGATATGGAAAGGAACACTAATTGCTGTTTGCCCACAAATCTCTCCATGGTCATACTTATCTTTAGTCAAATAACAACCTAAGGACAAATGATTAACTTTCAGCATTAAGCAGTCATTTGATTAAGCAGATAAGGAAGAAGGCAACAAGTTTAAATTCTGTGATTGAGCTGCCTATGAAATCTACTTGCCCCCATCCTGAGACACTTTACTACTATTCTCCACACTTCTACCTCTCCACTTCCCCATTCTCTTCTCATCTTTCCCTTCTCTCACTTCAGCAGCCACATAATTGGTTCTTTGGTTGGGAGCAGAGAAAAAGAGAAATCCCTTTGAAATGAAGTGTGGCCTGGTGGAAGAAAAGTAGCCCATAATTTCAGACATACAAGAAAGACCTTGCTATTCCTGAACTGTGTGACACTGAGACGTCGCCACTCCCTCAGAGCTGCCTGCATTGAAGGGAAATAAAAATAACTCCCCAAACTTGAACAGGCAAAAGCTATTTACTCAGAGCATGCTGCAAAAGTGGAGTCAGCCACCATTGCTTGTATTTGACAGAGACCCAGAGACAAGCGGAGGAATGCGAAAGGACATTGAGTGCCCTGACTGGAGGTTACTGGCATGGGATACTGCAGGCTTGCCTTTCCAATGCAGCGTATTATGAGATTGTCGGGGGGCGGGGGTGCATTTGACTTTCTCTAGTTGATCCTCAATTGGAAGTGAAAGCAAAACTTGGTCAAGTTGTTCACTGACCAATTCCTAAATGTTTGGAGAGACTGTGATCTAGTTTCCCAGGCTGATGACTACAGATGGTGGGTCGGAGCAATGTGATTTAAGGTCTGGTCATTGCCCATCTGTTTTCTCAGTTTCCTCAGTTTCATCTCCCAATAAAATGAGGATGAAAACAGTCCCTAACTCATCTGATTATCAAAAGGGAAAACAAGATATGATATTAAGAACCCAAGGCTGTACATAAGGCATTTATTCTTGAATTCAACAAATGGTTTCAAGTACCTGTTCTTGGTGATGGGAATACCATAACACAAAATCAAGAAAGCTCCCCAATCTCAGAAAACACTTCTTCTATTGTAAGTGGCAGCAAACAACAACAAAAAAAATAATTTCATACCAAGATAAATGGGAGGAAGACAATAAGGGAGACATGATAGTATAGTTTATCAATGAGTGCAGACAGCTGTTATTTTAGAAAAGGTGTTTAGGAAAGACCTCTCAGTGAAGATGGTAACCAGGAAGAAAGGAGCCAGCCCTAGCCATAAATGACCTGGGGGATGAGGAGTCCAGACAGGGGAACAGAGAGAATGCACAAGGTCAAGGAATGGCATTTCTAAGGGGTGTGAGGAAAGCCAGGGTGGAAGCAATGGCTAAGCGCAGGGGAAAGAAGAGAACAGGACCTCAGAGAGGAAGGTACTCACAGTAAGCTGGGGGGCATACTCCATAGTTTGTCTTTTATTTTAGAAGCAAAGGGAAACCATTAGTGAGTTCTAATAGGGCAGTGAAAAGTAACCTGATTCACACATGTAGCAGACCCTCCAGAGTTAAGAAATTATCATGGTGGTACGGGCAAGAAGCGGAGATGGTTTGGACTTGGACAGCAGCAGAGGTGAAGGGAAATTACCAAATCCAATGTATATGTTCAAGGCAGAGCCAAAATTCTCAGTGAGTGCCTGGGACTTAGGATCAGAGAAGGAGAAGAGAGGAAATATAGATAGCTTCTGTGGTACATGGAGAAAGCCAGAGTTATTATCTTAATGATTATGTTGACCAATTTGGGGAGAGGGATAGGGATGAGGGGAACACGGAGAAGAAAGGATCATGGCTGGAGGAGAAGGGAAGAAGGCAGGCTCACCCTAGTCTCCAGCCTGTTTAAAGATACATGGAAAATCACTTTGTGGTTCACAGTTCTGTGTATACACAGACTCTTTTCTTTCCTGCTCTCTCTCCCTCTCTCTTCTGATCCTGATGTGGTGATTCGCCTCCCTGCTGCTCAGGGCAGGCAGCTGCCTAGAAAAAAATCCCCACGCCCTTCACAGCCCCTCCCTTCCCTTCCATGGGAGGAGGCCAAGGGTTTCTATGACCAAACTTTCCTAATTACCTTCACAGCAGCTCTCAAGTCCCTGGCTGACTCTCCTGAAAAAGAGAAATCGCCTCTAGTTGTGGGGCCCAGGCAGGGAGCTGGCCTGTGATTGGCCGGAGATAATTGGGCCATTGTCTGGGTCTGTGGGAATGGGCTGTTCAGGAACATTAGCTAAGTCCACTGGCATCTTGCTGGGCTGGGGCTCACAGAGAGACAGAATGAGCCAGGCAGGAGGCATGGTGGTCATCAGAAACTCCACTGGGGCCCTGGGTTTCCTCCAGTTCTTTGGGGATGGCAGGGAGAATGGGAACTCTTGCTGGCAGGGACTGTAGCATGTGTCCCTTCTCTCAAAAACTCCCTTTTGGAATGAGGTGTTCAGAGCACTGTGTTCTGGGAGACTCTGAGCAAGTTCAACTCCCCACTCTGATGCTTAATTGAGTTCACATTCATGAAACTTCATTTTCTCGTCCGCAAAATGGAGATAATGACACCACCTTGTCAGTTCGTCCAAGGCTGAAGGGAAGTTTTTATATAACAATGCCTCAAAGAGTCCCTGGAATGTAATAGATGCCCAATAAATATGACCATTTCCATCCTCTGCTTTTGATAGGACCATTCTTGAAGTGCTTCATGCCCTGGTATATGATTCAAGTCATCCAGATCCTTCCTAAATCCCTGCAGCAGGAAGTGACCTCCCCATTCATATAATCTAGCACCATTCCTCACCCCTGCCCTCCTTACTACCTCCTGTCTCCTACTGAAGCTATCTGATGGGTTTTTAACAAGATCGTTGCTTCAACAATATAGTAAGTAATGTTTATCAGATGTTTCCTGTATACCAGGTGCTGTGCTGAGCATTCTCCATATACTCTCTTGTCTTCCTCATATCTAACCCATGAAGCAAGTGTTACTAACACCCTCACTTTATATATAAGGAACAAAGTATCAGAAAAACTAAAGCACTTCCCAAGGTTGCATAGTAAGTAAATGGCAGAGCTGGGCTTCAAACCCCTGGCCTAACAGCAGCAACTATATCCCAACCACCATGCTGCACCATGAGGATAACACCCATCTGCCATGTGCTCTGCACTTCCTCATAACTTATTTTCTCATACAAGTCTCGTTATAACCTAGAAAACCCTCTTCTCTATTACACCCATTTCACATTCGACAAACATCAAGACCAAAACAAGATAAAGTAACTTACTCAACACCAAGAGCTACAGAATGGCAAATAAAACATAAACTTAGCTCAATTTATGGATTTTAACAGGAGGGATATGGAAATGAGGGATGAGACCCATGTGGGAGCATAACTTTTTTCCCATCAACACAAACTCTCTTGGAGCACAAAAATTCAGTCATTCTAGACCTGCATTGCTGGATGTAAACTCAAAGTTAGAGCCTCATTTCTAACTCTGGAATTAAACCATTCACTCTTGTGTTTAGGATGGGAGAATTAGCGACTGTCCATTATTGTCCTGATGTTTGTCACATTCATTCTGAAGGATGAAAGAGAAGATACCTTCTCCGGATGAGCAGTGAAAACCCAGGAGAAAAAGGGCTTTTTGGACTGTCAATCAATCCTCCATTCTGCTCTCTTATGTGACTGGTGATTCCTAACCCAGGAGATGAATGGGTCCCAAACACATCAAAAGAGCAGGAGGCAAGATGTCATGGCCGTTCAGAGCACAGTGTGGCTGTCAGTCAGGGCTGGGCTGGAGCTCATGGCAGGAGCTTGGGGTGTGACCTTGGACAAGTGATTGTAGACTTCTGAAGATGAGCATTACTGTGTGGAAAAATGGTAGGAATAACACTTTCCTCACTGCCCTGTTGTGTGTATGGAGTGGAGCATCATATGCAAAACCTTTGGCCAGGTGCTAACGTATAGTAAGAGTTCAAGAAATAATAATTTAAAACTCCAGATGCTCCAGGGTAGAGGAAAGACCTCAACAATGAAAGAATTGGAGAACTTGGACAAAAAGGTTTCTTTCTACACAGTAAATCAGCAGCAAGGGGGAATCTCCTGATCATACCACTTCCATACCCAGCAGACCTATTACAATGACATCACAGTCATGAAAGGATTTGTATGAGAACAAAATAGAACACCACAGGGAAATCACCTCAGCATAGAGCAGATTATTCAGTAAACTTCAAGCATCTCTCCCTCCACCAGCTACATCGTAGCCTGGTGTTCATCAGTGGGTACAGAAGACCTGTCATCACCCCTACAACCAGAACCATTTCTTCTTTGATGGCTTCTCTCCTCTCAACTTTCACTGTCCTCATGTACCACCCACACCTGGTCCTGGCCACCCTTCATCTCCTACCAAACTCGTGGCTCCCTTGAGATTCAGACTCCATTTATCCCATTGACTCATTTCCTCCTTACAAACCCAGCTCCATCACCTGCACTCAAACACTGTCTCTGAAGCCTCTCTAAGACAAAGATTGGAATGCTTTCAATATGGCCTAACAGTACTCCGAGAAGCTTTACCTGGAGTCGCACCCCTCCCTTGCTTGTCACTGACAAATCGCAACTCCTTGATTTCTTCCAGAGCCCCACTCATGTTGCACTCAGAGACAGGTTCCTTCTTTATTCCTGAAATCAGGCAACTTTTCCAAATTGCCTCTCTCCCACTTGAAGGGTCTTTTGTGCTCTCTCAACCCCTTCATGTTGGTTCCCATGTGGGAGTGTTTGCATGGGTTTATAGCTCACCTCTCAGCTCACCAAAGCATTGAATATTGCAAATGCACCCACACACTTGGGAGTCAGCATCTCCACCCACAAACCCTTGCATCTGGCTGAGATGTTACAGAAGTTACTGTGCAAATCTATCTGATTTTCAGCATGAAAGTAATTTCAGCAGGGGTACCAGGTAACCCACAAACCCTTGCATCTGGCTGAGATGTTACAGAAGTTACTGTGCAAATCTATCTGATTTTCAGTATGAAAGTAATTTCACCAGGGGTACCAGGTAAGAAGTGAGCAAGGTGCTTACATGGAAGTGATTATGAATTGTGGTGAAAATCGGAAGACAGAGGCAAAGTGGTAGTATCCAACAGTCAGTCTGAGAAAAAGCAATCTGAGTTGGAATACTGGGAACAAATTGGAAAGCAGAGCACAATCTGAGTTAGGTGATTAGTTCATAGAAAAGTTTAGGGGTTAGTATCAAAGGCAACCTGCATACCATTTCTTAATCAGTGACTACATATTAGTAGCCTGAAATGAATCATGGTGAAAGTATTTATACCACAATCATTATAAGACGCTCTAAATCAGAGTTTAATTTAGTTGTTTGTTTTAGAAAGCTGGTTCTTAAACATTTACTAGCACACCACTGGTAAGTGATAGAGAAGTTACAGGTACAGGCATTGTAACCAGGAAGAATGGGGAATCTGAGTGAGTTATTTAACATTGGTAAGCCTGGATTTTGTGATCTATAAAATTAAAATAGGTTGAATAACCTTGAAGGGATTCATTCACATTACACACGCTTGAGGTCTAAAAGGCAGCACAATGTCCAGCACATTGAAAATCTTCTCTAATATAATAGCCATGTTTCAAGTGCCACACCCAAGAGGCTAAGAATTTCTTTTCCTGCAATCCCTTTCCTATTCATGCTTGATCAGCTTAAAGGGGACAGGGCAAGACATGCAGCTCAGGAGCAAAATGAAGTTGAATATATACATTTATTTTTCAGAAGTGATAA
>RJWM01013680.1:0-52799 GCA_004363535.1 Dasyprocta punctata
TAGCCACTTTCCAAAGCAGATACTAACCAATCGTCCTCTCCTGGTATGCATCTGAACCCAAATAATTTACCCGCCACTGTAGTCCACAGTATCCACTGCTCCATTCTACTGGTGCATTTCTCTGTGGAAACCTCAGGTATCATCAGTAGTCACCATGCTTCTCCAGGTTTGAGCCTCCCTGTCCACACTGAAAGCTGAGGCTCAGAGAGAAATACTGCTTGCTACCTCCTCCTCCACAGTGTGGTCCCTCTCTTTGCTCTCCCCATGGGCTTTAAGAATCTTTAATTTAAGATCCTTGCTGGTTCCTAGGGACCCACTTCGCTACTGCTCTTCTTCATGTTGCTATATTCCAGCATCTAGATTCCAAATACAAGAGAGGCTGTTTCTCACCATTCCAACATCTTCCCAGAAGTCTTATCATAAGAACTTCATTTTAAATTTAAATGACACATACATTAGGACATCTTAAGACAGCCATCTCTTACCAAATGCATAAGCACAGTAAACTTCAGCTTTTTTGTGTTTCTCTACAAATTTACGTACATCTGCACCTACTCATATATTCTCCTCTTCAGAATCAGAAGATGTAGTATCTTCAAAGTTAACTCAGTCTCCTCTGACACTGATCCCAGTTCTTCTCGCTACTCTCTGGATAAGTTTCTTTCCCTTTTGTAGCTCTTCTTTAGCTTATACCTCTGGCTCTTTATAAATTTTTCTGTTCCATCAATAGCCACAATAATACTATAAAAATGCTTGTCCTAGGCCCTTCACCTCCTTCCCAGCTGCCATCCACAGAGCTATGTTTGTTTTCACTTTTATTTCACTCATCCTCATTCCTCATCTCACAGAAGTGTAGCTTCCAATCTCCTTAAACTGCCTAAATTATGGCATAGGAAGAGTGAGGGTGAGGAATGTTTCTATGTCATATTCCTGCCTCTCCTTTGCATTGGTTTAGGACAATCTATGCCTTGCCTCTTGCCATTAGAATTGATAGCCAGGGGCCTGGACACCAGTATCTGGCAGTAATATTAAGGCAAGATAACACCTCTGCTGCAGAAAGATGTTGATGAAAGTAAGTATAGGCTGAATGAGTCACCTTCTGATCCTTTACCCTTCAGATCACCAAGCTCAGTATATTACTGCAACCCAGGGAGAGTGCTGGCCAGGTGCTGCTGCTTTGAATACAACAGATTTAAATTGAATTCTTATTCATAGGAGTTCCCTAATAAATTAGTAGTAATAATGAGTAATTAGTATTTGGTCCTGAATTGCCTAGAACTGTATATACAAAAGCACTAACCTACCTCTTCTCAAACTCCCTACAAGGGATATGGCCAAGGGCTGGCCTGTCACCCTACTCTCAGTGATGTTCAATGAGCTGGCATCTCATACCATAATAACTAGACTCCTGTGGAATGCAGCCTCTCTAAAAGACAATAAATGAAGTAGTATGTACCACAAAACCTAGCAAGCATTACTATTGAGCATAATACCTCAAGGGAATCGAGGAAGATGTTAGCAGTTTGATACAAGAACCAGAAAACATGAAGTTACTGGGTTTGAAAGTCAGATAGTCGATAGTCATAAGGAAGGTAACATACAGGAAGAGAAAAGCTGAAGAATTTGTTAGAGACCTGGGGAATCAGAATGAAAGCAGCAGTAAAAGAGAATGTGGCAAACAATATAAAAGGAAATCTAAGTGGTATGCAGAGAAATAGAGTAAGATAGGCTGCCAGTAGGCTAAGAAAAGATGAATAAATGAATAAAGTATGAAAGAGAAAAGTACTAAAGAGACACAAGACACATGGAAAATAATGGAAGAATATCATGAACAAATGTTAATTGTATTAGTTCTTGGAAAAGAACAGTTAATACTCATATGATTAGATCAGTTTTGCATGTCTATATCTGGTAATCTAAGCAACCCTTTTGAAAGTAACAACTTGAAATATTATAGCCATTGTCAAATTCCTATCATCTTGTTTTGTAAACCTATACTGTTATTGGTTTGGGTTTTTTGTTGTTGTTTGTTTGTCTCTCTTGCTTTTTGTTTTTCTTTTCTGTGTCTTTTTTCTCTTAAAAAATTAAAAATTGCAAGTCTATTTGATGTTGATGTATTTTTGAATATAGATTAGTTAAAAATCAGCACCACAAAACTCAAATATGCCAGTAATTTTTATTATTTTTTTTTATTTTTTTATCTGTACCAGGGATCAAACTCACAACCTTGCACCTGTCAAGCAGGCACTTAAGCCACTGAGCCAGACTCCCAGCCTTATTTTTTTTGAGGCAGGGTTGCACTATGTAGTTCAGGCCGGGCTTGCTCAAATTGTAGCCTAAGCTGGCCTGGAACTCACAATGCTCCACCTACCTCAGCCTCCCAAGTGCTGGGATTAAAGGCATGTGCCACCACACCAGGTTTATACCAGTAAATTTTAAAGATATTAAATTAACTGCAAAAGATTTCCCCTCTAAGAATCCCTAAGCCAAGTTGGTTTTGGAGGTAACCTCTACCAAACTTTAAAGAAACAAATGATTACTCTTCAAAATCCACTCCACAAACTGAGAAATGAATGAAAGCTGCCTAGTTCATTTCATGAAACAGATATCATCTTAAATCCCTAACCTGATAAAGATAGTAGAACAAAAGAGAATTATCAGCCCATTTGAATATCAACCCCCTTCTTACATTTCTTGGATGTCTGTCTTTCTTTCTTCCTTCTCTCCTTCCTTCCTTCCTTCCTTCCTTTATATTTATATATTGTTACAAAATTTTTCCAAAATAATGCAGCTTTTTTTTTTTAGTGAAATGCATTATGCTGTTTTACCTTTTTGCCTATTTTTAATGGCTGCTCTAATAGAAGACAGCTGAATTCTCATATCCGTTATTGCAGTTCATTGCAGTATATTATTTTGGTTGGTATAAATGAAAACAATCTAGACTTATACTAATATGAAACTGGAAAAGTGCTGAGTATTATAGGGTTTTTTTTTTTAGATAATTGTGGATTTTCTTCTATGATACTATACCAAATTCCAACAAATGGTAGTTTCTTACCAGTTAATTGCATTGGGAGGTCTGAAAACATATCAATTAATTTTTCATACTATTACATGAAGTTCCTTTGGTTTATCATGAACTTTGATGGATGTTTCACTCAGTGTGATTTTTTAAATTTTATGTGTTAGTAATTGGGAAAAATTGGTCCACTAAATTATGATCTTCCTAATGTTGACAAATGTTGCATAATATTTTTAATTTCCCTTTTTAATATCAACCCTTTCTCATCAGCAATTTCTTAAACTATTCAGAGACTTTCAAGATCAGGGCATATACAAGTTTTCTAAAACATTTGTTTTTCTTGAAAACTCTAGTATCATTGGAAAGATATATATATATTTTTTCTATTGTTTCTTAAAGTGACATGTTTGCATCATTCTTCAAAAAATATATGCCAGATGTCCAAGTTCGAATAAACTTACCATGTCAGTCTTTTCACCTAAAACTGCTTCAGATTTGGCAGGGGGTAAATGGGGGTCACAGTCGGTTCCACCCTCAACTCAGGTACACAAATAACTTTTCCTTAAAACAATCATCATACTTCAGTATGAAAAAGTGCCTTATGCAGCCTTCTTCTTGTCACTTGTAATATTTTCAGTGTGTTCTCAAGAGCAAAGATACATGTGACAGGAGCATGGCAAGTTCAAAACCAGGTCGGACAACTTTTTGAGACCATGTCTCAAAATAAGAATTTAAAAAGAGCTAGTGTTACAGCTTGTGGTAGAGGGCTTCAATCCCCAATACCACAAAAGAAAGGCAAAGATTTACTAAAATTGATCATTTTACACTTTCATCAAAGGCAATATAATGTTAGCCTTTTCTTTTCCTTGAGTAAATGGTACTAAAGAATATGACAATTATATTTAGCATTAGAGACTTGAGTCACACCAAGAAAAGTGAAATACCTACCACTATTTTTCTGCCATTAGTGTAAACATTAATAGAATTTGAAAGCCAAAACAAGTTATTGTGAAAATAATAATAATAATAATAATAATAATAGTACATTTCAGAACCCTGAAATATCTTAGGAATTCCCAAGCATTGGTCCATGGACTATACTCTGAGAACCATGCTTTATACCATCTATCAACTAACAAGAAAGAATAAATAAAAATTTATTTCACAGTAACAACCAGATTAGGACATCCAGAAATTAACTTTGCCAAAATTCCATGGACGGCTGTGAAGAAAAGTTTGAAGCTCTAGACTCAGGACATAATCTAAATAGATAGATAGTCTCACAACCTTAGAGAATAGCTTAATAGTATAAGATAGAAATAGCCCCAATTAATCCACTGTACTGTTCGTTAAAACTCACTAAATTTACCTTAAAATTGAAATGTAGTAAGAACAGGTACTGAATAGGTAAGTTAACCTAAAATAATGTGTTACTTACCAGGTTCTAAAACAAGTTATTAAAACATCTCCAGAAACCAACACCAGGTAGGACAGGAATGTAGAATCTTCACCTGTGTACATGGAAGCTTGCTCTGCTTCAGCAGCAGTAAAAGTGGGGCACTAATCAATGAGGAAAGAGAAGGCTGCTTAGGAGGGGATATTTTAAATGCGAGCTTCAATGGGTAAAAACAAAGTGGATTTCTCTCTGATAAAATTTTGATCTCTAGAGAGATTAGAGATCTCAGTGTAATGAAGAAAATACCTATCACTATAGCTGCAGCATTTTTATTCTTTGAGTATCCTCAACTACTGTTACTTTTATCTTCTCACTTCTTTGATGATTTTCCCGGTATTTCTTATGTCTGAGTTGAAACAAAATTGCTTTAACTCTCTTACAAAACAGAGCATGTTCCACTTCTGATTATTTTCTACCTAGAAATGGCCAATATATAGATAATGCACTAAGAATACATTTTTCAGACTTCCCAGAATCTGGAAAAATTCTGTTCTCCAAAATGTTTCCCTCTGGTGAGCAGTTGTCTTCTCTGTAAATATCTGAGTGAGAGTACAATCCCCTTCTGAGAAAAACATAACATCTCCTTCAGTGTGCTCCTTACCAGGAGTCCTCCTCTCTGCCGTGATCTGTGACACTGACGGCTCTTGATAAAATCTTTCCCCTTGGCTCTGAAGATGCATGGAAATCTCATTACAAGTGTTCAACACCTGCTTCCTGTAAGGTCTCAAAGAGGATGTCAGTTTGCTCAGCTCACTTGACAGCGTGTAATGTATTTGTTTTTCCTCGTCATCCTTGTTGTTGATTTTACTTTTACATGGCGTGTGATCTACAGATAAATGCAGTCTTGAAAATAACAAGTTTCCTTACTTTTACAAGCAATTTTATAGCATGTGTCATTCTCTAAAGCCAGAGCTTGAAAGCAACTGATTGGTGACCCCCTCATTTATTTACTAGCATGTGTCAACAGGTAAACCAAGTGACACATAGCAGCGTAGCTCCCGCAGCACCTTGTTAATCTGAGTAGTTTAGATGTATTAAAAAGTCTTTTCCGATTGTACAAGATCAGAGTAATGCAAACTGACAGGTTGTTACTTTTTTCAGCAGCATTTTTAGGTTCTGAAAACCTGCATATGTGAAATTGTTTTGAAAATTAGGAAGGGCTCAATAGTTGTAGGACAGAGCTAGGTGTCCATATAGTTTCAAAGACTAAATTAGAAAATTAAAACACCTAATTGAAGCTGTTTGACACAGGGATATATATAATTTCAGAGAGGAAACTTCTATAATATCTGTAAAGCATTGGTGCATACACATACTCACAGTGGTTGGCAGACCCAGTATGCTAACACTATAGAAATATTCTAGGTGGCAATAAGCCTAGCCCTACACCCTACACCTCATCTTTACACTTATCCAACTAGGAGACCTTCTCCAAATGTTAACTTCAAATATATTATCACTACTAATGCATGAGTTGGCTGCCCTAGAAGACCTTGATCGTATATTGAAGGAAACAAATGCAGACATTAAAGTCTTTTGACCAATTTCTTAACCAAGGTTGAAAACTTTTCAAATGATATTGTTGTCTCTAGAAAATTTTTCTTACTTCTGTTTCTGTCCCTCTAACTGACAAGCCCTCTAGCTGACAAGCCCCTGGAGCCGCTGTTACCTTTTGCTTTATCCACTCCTGGGCAGTACCTCATCACCCCAATGGCCTCACTGACCATGCCTTGCTTGTGTTTCCCCTTGATCATTGGAAGATGTTCTCCCTGAGTGTAAGAAAAAGAGTTAAAAGCCGGGCGTGGTGGCGCACGCCTTTAATCCCAGCACTCGGGAGGCTGAGGTAGGCAGAGCGTTGTGAGTTCGAGGCCGGCTTGGGCTACAACGCGAGCGTAAGGCCGGCCTGAGCTACATAGTGCGACCCTGCCTCAAAAAACCAGGGCCGGGAGTTTGGCTCAGTGCCTTAAGCGCCTGCCCTGGCAAGCGCGAGGTTGTGAGTTCAATCGCCGGTGCCGCAAAAAAAAAAAAAAAAAAAAAAAAGAAGAAAAAGAGTTAAACAGGATAAGGAGTAGAGACGGAGGAGGGATATGAGTGAGGCAGTTCAATGGTGTTCCTTTTATATGTCAATAGTATAGCAAATGACACAGAAAAGATGTTTTAGGTAAATGCAGCTAAAAGACAGGATATAGGCATGAAATGAAAGATGCTGTAGACCTCAGTTATATAATGATTTAATACTGGGTTTGGCTGTCACTATGATTATTCTTCCAGTTTGCAGTTTCTAGATTCAAATTTTGCTTAGAAGAGATGGATACAGTGTACACATAAAGATCAATGCAACTAGAAAGTATCATTCATCATTTTCAGTACACACACACATACATTCATGTATGTATGATGTGACTCAAGGCCAGTCATTAGGGAAATAAAAACTATTATACAAGTAGCTGGAAAAATTACAATGGAAGAATTCTACAGATTGTCATTAAATTCCCATTCATAGTTCCTTCTGTATCTAACCAGAGCAAACTAAATATATAACATAGAAAATATTCTTCTCCTTCACGACTTTATAGTTTTTGTAGTCAGTGTTACTGAGATATATTCTAAGAGACTTTAGATTTTCTACTTTACAATCTTGTAGAGAGCCAGGGCCTCAATAAAAAGACAATGTAAATGAAACTCAAATCAGGATGTCTTGTTTCTTACTTCTCGTAAATTGCATAACTATAAAAACCTGTAGTTAATGATAATAATAAATGTTAATTTCTACATATGGGGACACTAACAATCTTTTCTGTGTACTTTTATCACTGTCATCCCTTAATTTATGATTTTAAAAGTAAAATGCACTTTGAATTCTTCCCAAAGAAAGTCTCACTCAGAGTCATTGACTTCTGCCTCGCATCCATGTCTAACATTCTGCGGCCGGTTGCCGGTGACCCACCACTTACTGTTGATAGACATTGCTCATTTTAGATCCCCAGCAGCTGCCAACACCTATGCTCCTGTGGCTTTTGTTCCTTTGTTCCATAGTTGGCCATTGACTTAAAAGTTAATTTACTGATGTGAAAGATAATCCAAGTGAAGTAGCTAATGTGACTATGACCACAAACAATTATTCCAGAGTACCATGTCATTATCATGGCTAATTCCAAGGAGATACTAACTGAAACTGTTACTTTAAATGACAGGGTCATTAAATGAGTTGGTCCCAAGGAGACCTGTTGGAAGTAGGAAGCCACAGACCTATTGTTTTCAAACAACTGTGGCATTAGAGGATATCATGGATTTTAAACCACTGTTGGGAGGCCATACCTTATTACATAATTATTTTCATTTGTACATAGGATTGGCCAAATATAAACAACCTCCTTTCTGAGATAGCCCGACAGAAATGTAAAACACGTTCAAATTCTGTAAAAGTCACATTTTTATCTAAGACAACCTTTATGTAAAGGTATAAATTGATTTTGAGTAAAGGGGAAATGAAGTTTACATAGGTTATATGTAAACTTTTACTTTGTTTTTCATAGGTACTAGTGGGTCTCAAAGTGCATTCCCTAGGCCAACATCAGGAGCCTCACCTGACAACTTGTTAGCAATGCAAAGTCTTGGGCCTTGCCTCAAGGGGCGGAACCAAAATTCTGCAGCCAACACCAAGCAAATTTGTGTTTTAGCAAGCCATGCAGGTGGTTCTGCTGCATGCTGAGGTTGAGATCAGCAGATCTATAATGAAGATTGCCGTTCATTGATAAAGCACTGTATGTCCTAGCACTCATAGGCTATAATATCATTTAGTCTGTAGACGGTGTATCTGTGATGCCTCATTTTCTTTGCCTCATTTTCTTTTCTGTAAGTTGTGAGTGCCAGGTCTTGGAGGTGTCACAGGTATTATAGCAAGTATATGCCAAGTTGAGTTGCAGGAACCATCTCTCCCCCAGTTTTTTGAGGCAGTCCTCTCAGCAAGTTATAAAGTAATTCCTCTAGGGCATTAAATCCAGAGAGATCCCTCAGAATCATCTAAATTAGTCTGAGTTCCAAGGAAGTGGTAGACAGATGATGAGGGAGGGATGGTTTTCTTTAAATGAGAAGAAAGTATCTGATTTCCCTTCCTCATTCCCTCATTGAATGCAAAGGCCCATGAGTACCATGATCTGGTCAAGATGGAGCCTGGCTGCTCTAGGCTATGGCACCATGCCACTTACCACTACATTGCTCTATCTGGAGCTGGAGGATAGGCCTGAAAACCTCAATACAAAGACAGATTTTCCAACCGAGTCATTATTCTGAACCATGCAAAGAAAAACAGTGACACCAAACAAAAATTAAGTTTCAAATTAGAACAAACTAGGGTGCCAGGAGAAATTCCCTGAGCCAACAGTGTGGCCTAAAGGGGTTTATAGTTTATGAGTACACAGGAGACATCTTACATAGCAGAGTTATCTAGGATAGAGTCTGGTCTCTCTAGTTGGAACAGATTGTTTATGTACCCACAGCAGTGTGTGTGTGTGTGTTTATGTGTGTGTGTTTTGCTGCTGCCTTACGTGGGTGGAGGGTGTCACCATCTGCTATAATGTGAGGAAAGGGAAATGAAAGGATCCATCCACCATTTCTTCACTTGGGCCTGAGGAGACAGAAGCTTTGCCAGAAGCCAGTCCACATAGAAGCTAACAATTCCTGCCACTGAAAGATCTTGGGGAGTGACAGAACAAATCACAGGCCACATCCTTGGCACAACTTCTTCTTTTACTCCTCTCCAAGTGAAGCCTCATTGTTCAGGGCTTAGAGCTTCAGATATGTTCTTCCCATTTCACATCTCTACACCTTCCAGACTATGATCCTGCCTTCACCTTGCTCACTAGTGCTCATGTTCCCATGTCCTTCCATCTTTCCACAATTTCCCTCCCATTCTTGATGTTGTCACTGGAGTTCCTCTGAATCTCTTCTCATGTTTCTCACCTCAGGTGTCTCTTACCATTTTATGGTAAAAGTGAGATTGATGATGTGTGTCTGTTCTTTTTCAGACTCCTGAAAGTCTCTGTTATTAGTTATACAGCAAAAGACATCTCTGTGACTAGTAGGATATAAAAAGATCTGCTCAGACTCCATTTGGGTTTCTAGTTCCCAGGTGTTTATTTGATGTACTCTTCAGCCATTCCTGATTGGAGAGAAAGAGAGCATACTAATATAGCCCTGCAGAGGACGAATGGCATTGCTCTCAGTCTAACCAAACACCAAATGAGATGCACAGGTTTAGTTTAAGATTTAGTTTAATGCTGTGTCTCTAATGAATATTTCCCCTATGTTAATTAGAAATCTACAAGCTTCAATATGTTTGGACCTTTAGTAGCCAAACATTATCTCACTGCCTTTGTTTTTGCAGTTGGGTTTCACAGGATCATCCAGCTAACAGTTGTACATAAATTGTTTAAAGTCAGAAATACTATCTTTCTAATCATTGTGTCCCATAAGTTACTAATACACTACCTTACATATTATCAATATTTACTGATGAAATACAAGGCCACCAAATCTGGAGAGTTGAAAAAACAAACAAGAAATCTGAGTGCATGTGCAGAAAGTACTTTTTTTTTATATTCCCTAAAAGTTCATCATGTTTCAAAAGCAAGAAAGACAAGAAGACATTACAGTATTGGGATGGGGCTATTGCCATAGCCCTTTAGTCATCATCATGAGCACTGTCCTTGTTTAGTGGCAAGTGCAGATGCAAGCAATGTGTAAAAATTAGGGTTACTCTGTGTGTGTGTGTGTGTGTGTAATGAAGACATTTAAGATCTTGTCTCTAATCAAAGTTAATTTGTAATAATTATGGAGGCTTGTTAATTTGCAGCCCTTGGGCTACTTGCCCTTTTTTAATGTTAATAAGTATCCAAAAAGAAACTTTTGTTATTTAAAAACATCTCTGAAGCATCAACTTTATTTTAAATATGGCTCAAGACAATTCGTCATCATAGTGCAGCCCAGCAGGGCAAAAGATTGGACACCCACGTGAATCCCAGTATATGCTCTGAGTATATTCAATTGTTATTTCTCAAAAATTTTTAAAGCTCAAGTCAAAAGTATTAACAAATGTCAACAGATCATACATAGTTTTGTGCTAATAATTTGTTGGATAACGTTTCATGTCTATATTTTTTATCCTAAATAATTTCTGGGGATATAATATGCAGTGTGCTGATGATTGTTACTCTCTTATTGGCTGGTTGTGAAATTGTTTTGTTTTGGCTTCTTACTTTCCTTTTGTTTAAAATTAAAAAAAAGATCATATGGGGAGAAAAAGGTGCCAAACTAATCTTGCTGGTATTCCTCACATGAAATTTGCAGCCTTGATTATGAGCCTCCCTGTGTACCTATCACTAGGGACCTTGACAGGAAAGGGCAGCCAGAGAGGTTGCCAGCCAGAGTGTGCTAGGAGTTGCACCCTTTCTGAAGCCACAGAACAGAATTAAAGCCTATGGCATGAAAGCAGTCAGCCCGTCTTCTTACGGTTTCCCACATCCCTGTTCTTTCTCCAGTGGGATCTCTTCTTAAATGTAGAGGTATAATTAAAAGGAAATGCTTTAGGGAGCCAGAGAGTGTTATCATAGAAAGTTTAAAATGTTCCAGAATGAAGAAGGATTATAGCCAAAAGCAATGCATTGAAATTCATCAAGAAATCTTGCTGCTTGGGGCATATTTGTTTTAAATGTCACTATTTGAAATGTATGACAACAATCGCAACTTGGTGTACAGCTTGAAGAATATAGAGGGCACCTGTAATGCTGTGGAAATGTTACAAAAAGAGCTAAAGAAAACATCTTAAGGAGGAATTCTCAAATATTCAGTGTTCATGTTTTTAATGGAGCTGTTGATAACCTTGTTATCTAATAGAATTCTAACTATGGAGCGCATTAAACTTCTTGACTGTAGTCAAATGGGTGAAAGCCAAGGGTGGCATACAATCATGTACTTGATAAAAATGCTATTTATTTAAAGTATTAGAGTG
Source organism: Dasyprocta punctata (assembly GCA_004363535.1). Classification (NCBI taxonomy): domain Eukaryota; kingdom Metazoa; phylum Chordata; class Mammalia; order Rodentia; family Dasyproctidae; genus Dasyprocta; species Dasyprocta punctata. The sequence goes on from RJWM01013680.1 coordinate 11,488, forward strand.
GCCATTATGTTTAAGTACAAAGTTTTGATCCTCTCAGTAAACTTAATCTAGGAAGAATAAAATGTTTTTACACTGCTTTTTAAGGTTTACCCTGGATACAGGGTAAACTCAGTTTTCATTTATGATAATATCAAATACAAATGCTGGTTTAGACACATTCACACATAAAATAAGTTTTGAAATTGTTTTTATGATTTTTTTCTATTATTGCATACTTGTGGCTAAGGATATGCGGGGAGTTGTATATGTGTTTGTGTCAGTAAGAAAGAGAACTAAAGTGAGAATTATAGTCATTGAGAGTGAGATTTTAGTCTCATCAAAGCAAGTCACTATGTGATGTTGTACACATTGTTTAACCATTCTGAGACCCGAGAAATGGGAGTCACTATTCCCCAACTTGTAGATTGGTTGTGAAGATTCAGTAAAAAATGTGATAAATTATGTAGGAAAAATAAGTTCCTCACCTGTGATTTTAAAAAAAAATTTGTAGCATTTTGCCTTTTCCTTTCCTTCTAAATACGTTGTACACACACACACACACACACACACACACATATATACACACACACTCACACACACACACATTAAAATAATATAATTCATTAGATCAAACCCAAAATGTATAGGTAGCACAGCTTCTCTAATCTAGAATGGACCTCAGAGGTTTTCTGGTTCAGTTACTCTTAGCATTTGTTAATGAATGACTTTCATTCCTCCTTCATAATGTCCCCTCCTTCCTTTCCATTACCACTGTCATCCTCTGATAGTTTACCATTTCACTGAATGGAACCCTCGGATCCATTTCACAAAGCTTCACCAATCCATGTTGCGTACAACCACCAAATACATTCCCTAAAAGTAAATTTTATTCTGAGGTCCTGCTAAGAAATGGAGTTATTTCTCAGCAGAAGCATTCAGTCTACATATGGGCATACTTGAAGCCTTCCTTCCTTACCCAGCTTTCCTCAGCACATTCTTCCTTTAGTCAGGTAAGTATAGGACATAAATATTAGGAGCCCACATGAAGTTCAAGTCTTACCTTCATCACTGTTTAATTGATGCATTTTATCTGTTTGAGCAAGTGTCCTTTTCTGTTAGTTATACAAATTTTTTTAAAAGATTATTTAAAGCTGGTAAGAAAATAGCATGATAACGCCTAAGAAGTACCTGGTTGTACCTGACACATAAGTGGCTCTCAAGGAACTATGACAAATAAAATCATCATCATCACTACTGTCCTGTACAATGTACCTCATTTGTCCTGCAACTCCTCTTCCTTAAAGACCCTTCCTCTTCTGATCCTGGGAACTTGTTCCTTTATCACTATGCTTACCTTTCCATGACAGTTCCCTACACCCCAATTGCATTCATCAGTTTCTCTTCCCGTGCCCTGCCTTTCTGGTGTCCATTTCTCTTTGTTTCCAACTTTTCTTAAGGGTTTTGGTTTCCTGACTAAACAGTCAGAGCTGCCCCCAAATAAAATAAGCTCTTGTGCTATGTCAAGAGTCTCCTTGACTTTACCCTTGTTTGAGAATGTTGAAATGTTCTTGAAATGGAGGATTTGAAGTTGATGTCTAAGAATCCTTTCAGTTGTGATTTTTCGGTTTTGAATTTGTTTGCCATCAGGAGCATGCCTTTACAGTTAATTTTTAAAAAAAGATCAGGAAGTCAAAGGAAATAGCATTTATTTGAAAAACAAAGAATTGGAATTTTTAATACCCTGAAATGGGGCAGTCCTGCATGGTGTCCTGCAAGGCATCCACAGCATAGAGGATTTTCATATGGGCAGAAATCCTGAATTGCAAACCCATTCTGATTGGTGGGGTAGGGTGCTCTCAGGAGAGAAGGCCAGTGCATGTTGGCCTTAGTTGTTTGTCTAAATTTAATGAATATTCCTTTAACAGGTGTGGGTGCAGTGCTCTGCAGTCTCCTGACTCTGCCTTAGAAAGCCTAAACCATGCTTACTTTGGTTTCTTTCGCCCTGCCTCCTTCTTCCCACAGATAAGAGCATCGCAGGAAAACTTGACTCTGACATTTGACAAGATGACTCCTAAAGAATCACAGAACTCTTTAGTCTTTGCATAGTCAAGCAATAACTGTCTGTCTTGAGGGAAAGTTTAGTAGGCTTGGAGGCCGAGGGATGTGAACCCCATGTGCATCACGCTCTGATCCACAATGGGCTATAAAACACTTTTAATAAATCAGCATTGCTGTAAGAAATATTTCACTGGGTCATCATATATAATTTGAAATGAGTTGAGACAAAGCAAAGAATCTTCCAAATTTAAGACCAAGGTTTTAGGGAGAAGTTAAGGGTATAGAAATGTTGCAGAAAAAAATGGCTCCTAAGGTCCACAGAGCTGCTCTTTTTTTTATTTTCTATTTCCCGTGCTTACAACCTCCTTAATAAAATACATTCTGGGACTCTAACATAGAGTTGCTGTGGTTTGGTTTCAATATGGTTTCAGTGTGCTCCCCAGAGGTTTGCAGGAAACTTGGTCTTCATGGTGATAGCACTGAGGTGGTGGAATCTTTAAAATATGAGCCTTGAGGAAAGGTGATTGCATGAAGGGGGTACTGCCCTCAGAATGGATTAATGCTGATCTGTCATACCTAGTTCTTGGAGTTAGTCCTCTAAAGAGAGGTTGTTACAAAGCAAAGCAGTCCTGTGCACTTGGTCCCTTACCTACATGACTGTTTCCCCGCCAACTTTTCCACCATGTTGTGATATATCCAGGAGGCCATCACCAGAGGCCAAAAAGATGGAGCCGCCAGAACTATAAGCTAAATATTTTTATTTTATAAAGTACCTTATGTTGGGTGTTTTGTTAAAGCAACACAAAATAGACTAAAGCAAAAGTTTATCTTTAAAATTCTAAATGAAAACTCTGTTTATATTCAGTCTGGAAACAATTTGACTGTACAGGGCCAATCTAACTTATGCATTTGTTGGGGAACTGCACTTAATCTTATTATGGCCTGTCCTTTTTACACCAATTTGGCTTAATTCTGAAAGAACCTTCAGCTTCAAAGAATGCTTCTGCTATTCCCCATCCCCCTATCCCCACAGTAGCAAGGTGGGGTGAGATGGTGGCAGGGAAATAGAGAAGGAAATCAGTTAATTGTAGGCTGTCACAGTTGTTTTAGGTGACTTTGTACTTCTTGAATTCAAGATCAACATGAACTATAGATGTTCAAGCTAGGAATTCAAATAGCAACAAAAAAAAGCCTGGCTTCTGCTAATGCTAGGAATGACTCATTTGGTAAGAATGGTATTGTATTTATAATACAATACAGAGAGAAGGAAAAGACTGTGGTATCTGCTCTCTTTGTGTTTTTGACCTTGAGGAGAAATATAACTTGTTTGTTGCAGAAGTTGAGCATCTAATGCGCTGTTGCACCTGTTAGTTCTTATGTACTAAATGGCAAAGCACTTGCAGATCCCTGTGATTGCTTTGTGGGTGAAATATTTTCTGCAATCTGGTGAGCTGGGTTTTTAACAAATAATATATTCAATTGTGGTTTTTATTTTGCACCCCTTATTTCTCAAAAGTATGCTTTCTCATTCTGTTTCAATACCTTGGTATTATCATTGCATCTTAGAATATCTTTGGCTTTGTATTTTCAAGGTAACATTGTAATTTTTTTTAATATAGAGACCATGAACCTGGCAACTCCTGCCAGGAAGCTGGAAGAGGTTCTTCATCTAGCAGAGCTCTGCATAGAAGTCTTACAGCAGAATGAAGAGCATCATGCAGAGGTGATCACTTGTTTCAACAATGGTGTAAAGCTCTCCTTAAAGCTCTTTCATAGTGGAAGCAATATTGAAAAAGCCTGAGCATAATCTTGATAAGCATCTGGCTGTTCATATGTAGAAAGCTGAAGCTATATGTAAATTTTCTGGAAATGCACTCTATATATTACAAAGCTTATTTTTACATGTATATTAAATGTATATCTTACAGGAATCATGCTATGGGAGAAATTATGGGATTAACCCCAGGATTCATACAGAATACAAAGCAAAGCTGGAACACAAACCCATCTTGTGATTCCAAATTGCTTGTTTTTACTCCTGCACTGTGATCCCTGTAGGTTTAGAACTGTAAGTTAACACTAAAATAGAAAAATTGTATAAGCTTCAAGATAAAATGTAGTAGAAAACATTCATAACTGCACACATCTGATAACTCTATCCTCATACCATCAAACTTTAATTTTTCACTAATATTGCATTGCTTAGCATTTAGAAAATTTCAGTTACACATTAACATTTACCACAGATCTGCAGTGTTTTTTCACCAGGCAATTTTTTTTGTTTTTTTTTTTTTTAATTTGTTTTTTGGTAGTGGGGATCGAACTCACAATCTTGCGCTTACCAGGCAAGTGCTTGAGCCACTGAGCTAAATCCCCAGCCCCTAAATTGTTTATTTGAAGACTTAACATTTTCATTCCTTCTAATAGCTGCAAGTTTATTTATAAAGCAAAATGCGTCCTGACTTTGAATTGGGTAGGGGAAATGTATGGAATTACATAAATGCAATAAACTGCAGTGCCCTGAAAGGGCCTTTATTCTTGAGGACACACATGAAATACACAAGAAAAAAGACCAGATACATATGCATTTATAGAATATTTAAATTTAATGAAGCTTTGTTTTCCAAAATACAGAAAACTGCAGGAACTATATTTCAACCAAATTCTTGGAAAAGAGTATTCATGAAGTCTTTCTACAGTTAACTAAGATTTATTGTCTCTGGTTATAAATATGATCATTCAAAACATCTGCTTTTAGCTCACACTGTGGAATCTAGGTTTTAGCTTACATCTGTCATGTGTGAACTTGTTATGGATATTTTATTTTAAACTGAAGAAACAGCTGCTTCAATAATTTGAAATGAATTCCCAGGAGAATCTTTTCTAGGCTAGTACCACTGCTATGTTGCAATGAAAATGATTATATGATAAAATATACATTATATTTGTCTTTGTCTTTTGTTAAAAGGCATCATAAGAGTAATGTGCCTTTCTAAATTAAAAAAATGGTTTATTACCCAATTGCAGTATGAATTTTAGCTAAAGAGTTATATCTAATATTTCTGCTCATTTTAAAGAAATTAATAATTAAAATTAATGTACTCTATGCAATCATAAAAATGGTTGCTAAAGTATAATGTATCAGTACAATTAAAATGCAAATATTATTTATTTTAGAATCCACCAAAATACAGTTGTCTTTGTTGAAATAGACAATACTAACACATAAGTATTCTTCTATGTACTATATGTAAAACTATTATGATGACTTCTTTTTAAAATGCTTTGTAACACTATGGCATTTTTCTATTCCACAATGCTTCCAAATTCTTGGAAATCCTCAGGGAAGAGAGGTGAGTAAAATTGTTTCCACTATTTTCCTAGCATGGAGTAACTCTTTATGTAAATTTAAGAGACAATTCATTCTAACTATAGTAATTCTAAAGCCAACTTAATCCATTTCATGAATTATAGATTGGTTTTCTTTGAATGGGCTAATCTTTGTTGCACCGTATGGGTGAATGTCTCTTACTAAAATTGTGTAGATTGTAACTGCCAACTATCTAAATCAAATGAAACCAAAGAGCCTTTGATATGTTCCTTTTTCTTTCATTGGTTTTTGTCTTTTGTGGTTTTTTTTTTTTTTTTTTTTTTTTTTTTTTTTTTTTTTTTTTTTTTTTTTTTTTTTTTTTTTTTTTTTTTTCCCCCTTTAAATCAGGTCTAACTTTTTCTTTGAGCAATTCTGGAGAGCGAATTGGTCTGACTCCAAAGTCATTTCCAGAGTGAATTGGTGGGCTGCACTCTACACTGAGATCTATTTTGCTAGATGTTCAAGCTAGAGTTTCTTGACTCCATGAAAGAGCACCTAGCTCAGCTCCCTGGGGGAGGTTAATGTGTTTGCCTCAGAGAGACCCTCAAGTGGCTCATGTGTCAGCTCCTTTCTTTTCATTCTACTTCTCGCCACAGTGGTAGTTTACAGGGCTGAGAGGTTGTTTCCATCCTTCAGCAATTTTCAGTTAAGCAGGTTTCGTGTCCTTCAGATCTTTGGCAGTAACTTACTTACCATGCAGTCGGGCCTTCTCTCTGAAGGCCTCTGGCCCTCTCCTCAAAGAGTTTTCTTTAGAATTCCCATGTTTTCTTTTCAGATGATTTAAACTCCTTTCCAGAATATCTTTAAGGCTGTCTCCAAACTCTAGTGACTAGCACATCTGACCAGAAATTTCAGGTAAACTGATCTGAGAACCAGCTCTTCATTCAAAAGCCACTCACTGTGACAAAGCTGGGAAGTTCACACTCCCTCCACACCCCATTTTTCTGCTAAGAAAGCAGTCCCAGAAAGATTAAGCAACTTGTCAAAGGTGCCCGGCTAGTTTGTGACTAGATTAAAAAAATGTCTATACTGCTGAATGTATTAGTTATTGAGAAAGATTGGTTAATACTCATATGATTAGATCAATTTTACATGTCTATGTCAGTTAATGTAAACAACCGCGTTGAAGGTAACGATATGCAATATTGCAACCATTGTCAATTTCCTATCATCTTGTTTTGTAAGCCTATAATGTTACTGTTGTGGATTTGCTGTTGTCGTTTGTCTCTTTTGCTTTTTGTCTTTCTTAGATAGGTCTTTTTTCTCTTAAATTAAAAAAAAAAAACTCCAGTTAGACTCCCAACATATACTAATTAAATCATTGCTATTTTCCTGTTTGAGTAGTCTGATTGGAATTTCATTTAACATAGCAATCACCAGTTCCATATTCGTGGTCCCAAATGGTAGGATTATACTCTGATTTCTCTTCAGATTATATAAATCTTTCACCTTTTACCAAATGGTAGGATTTCATGCTTTCTTAAAGCTGATTAATATTCTATTGTGTTTATGCACCACATTTTCTTTATTAATTACTTCATGAGCACTTAGGTTGTTTCCATTTCTTGACTGCTCTGAATAGTACTGCAATAAACTCGGGAGGCTGTATATCCTTTCTACCTACTGATTACCTTTTTTTTGGATATGTGCACAGAAGTGGGATTGCCAGATTATATGGTAGTTCCATTTGTGACATTTTTCAGAACTTTCACACAATTTTCTATAATGATCATACAAATTTACATTGTCACCAGCAGTGTGCAAAGGTTCTCCATGTCCTCACCAGCAGTTTATCATTTGTATTTTTGATAATGCCCAGTCCAACTGAAGTGAAGTGATAGCTCAGTTTGGTTTTGATTTGCAACTCCCTAATGTTTAATGCTATGGCACATTTGTTCATATACTCTGCTTATTTGCATGTCTTCCTTTGAGAAGCACTTATTTAAGTCTGTTTTCTATTTTACAGTCAGAGTTTTTTTTTTTTTTTCATTACTAAGTGAATACCTTATTTATTCTGGATATCTCCTTGTTAGGTGTATAGTTTGCAAATATTTCTTCCCATTCTTTGCAGTGTCTCTACATCAAGTTGATTACTGCTTTTGCTGTGCAGAAGCTTTTTAGTTTGATATAATCCTATTTGTTTATTTTCCTCTTTTTTTGGTACTTTTGAGGTTTTATCCAAACACAACCATTGCCCTTCCTAGCATATTTTCCCTATATTTTCTTCTAGTCGTGTCATATTTTCAGGTCTTACATTTATTCCTTTAATCCATTTTGAGTTGGTTTTTGCAACTGATGAGAGAAAGGGATCCAGTTTCATTCTTGTGAATGTAGATATACACTTTTCCTAGCAACATTTTTCAAAAAATATTGCCCTTTCTCCAGTGTGTATTCTTAGCACCTCTATCAAAGATCAGTTGATCGTAGAAGTTTGAGTTTACTTCTAGGCACTCTTTTCTGTTCCATTGTTCTATTTTTTTTTCAATACCAATTCCATGCTATTTTAATTACTATAATTTGATAGTGTATTTTAAAGTCAAGTGGTAAGAAGCCTTCTGTTGTGTTCTTTATGCTCACAAATGCTTTAATTTGGGATATGTGTGGGTGTGATTCCATATGAATTTTGGTATATTTTTCTAGCTCTGTGAAGAAAGTCATTGATACTTTAGTAAGCATTACATTAATTATATAGGTGGGCATTATAGCAATATTGAGTCTTCCAATCCACCACTTCTTTATATTCTCTTCAACTGCTGTTATCAGTGTTTTACAGTTTTTAATTGCAGAAATATTTAACCTCTTTGGTTAAATTTATTCCTTGGGCCAGGAGTGATGGCACAAACCTGCAATCCTAGCTACTCAGAAGACCAAGGCAGGAGGATAACAAGCTCAAGGCTAGCCTGCACAATTTGGCAATATTCTGTCTCAAAAGAAAAAAAGGGGGCTGTGGATGTATCCTGGCCCGTAGGTTCACTCTCCAGTAAAAAGGGAGAAGGAAAAAGAGAGGAAGGGAGGAAGAAATTATTCCTAAATATTTAATTTTAATGTATGTAAAAATAAGAGTAATACTTTACACTGACATGAGACATTTTCAGCTCATCAGCTCTTTTAGTTATTTCATTATTTATGTGTGAACATGATAATCAAGGAGGTATTCAAAATTGTGAATCAGGCCAGGGATTTAGCTCAGTGGCATAAGCGCCTGCCTGGTAGGCACGAGGTTGTGAGTTTGATCCCCAGTACCGGGAAAAGAAAAATCTTGTATTAGTTCAGTGCTACTTCAGGTATCACTTTGAATGTTCTAGTTCATTCTACTGGCCCTTTCAAAAAGTTTAAATATTCCTAGAATAGGCCTTCCCACAGACTCTGAGCTGTGTGGGTCTGTGTGTGTCCACGTAAGTGGCAAAGGCAGGGGAAGGTAGGCATTGGTTTGTCACCAGAGCTTTAGAATCATCTACAAATTACAGGAGCACAAACTGATGTTATGTTGGAAGGAAAAAAGAACATGAAATACATCCCAAAGTCAGGTTCACTGCTTTTGATCCCTTATGCAGCTACCCTCCTTTTTTGTTTTCAATTATAAATTTTATTATATTTTGAGGGTAAAAATAATCAAATGCCTCAGACATCAGAGAAATTAGAAAGTATTTTAAAAATCAGATCATGATAGATATTTCTAGCATTAAAAAAAAAATCAGAGGACATTAATAGCTTTCTGATCTGCAAAGCACGGATGGTTGATTGGTGAGTAGATAGGTAGATAGATGATAAACAACCAGTGTCTCTTATCTAGTTTTTTAAGAAGAGACTGTGTATGTCAGACTTGATCTTGAGATTCTAGCTGAGCTGGATTCAAATCACTGCTCTCTTGCCTGCAAACTCTATGACCTTAGCAAGGCACTGAATCTCTTTTTTCTAAAATAAAATAAGAGCAATTATACCATCTACCTGAAAGGATTGTTTGGTGAATTAAATGTTTATAAAGTTTCTAGGGCAGTAGTTAGTACATGGAACCCAGGGCCTTCACACTGAGCCACATGACCTGCTTTGTTTGTTTGTTTGTTTGAGACAAGTTCTAAGCTGCTCAACATGAGGTGGAATTTGATCCTCCTGCCTCAGCCTCACTGAGTGCTGTGATTGCAGGTGTGTGCCACCACGCCAGTTTGGACATTGTTTTTAAAGCACACAAAATCACATTATAAGATCTGTGTGTGTGTTTTAACATCTTTTTGTAATCATCAATAGCTATATTTACATTTTATAGCAAAAAATTTTCATATTGACTTGATTTTTCACATGGACAAATATGACTATTGTCAACTTGCAAATGAAGGAATGGGAATCCACACAGAGAAGTGATGTCTCTCTGATTACTTAAATCCCACCGGTAAATTCAAAAACTCTGCTTTGCTTTCAGGTTTGGGATTTATTCTGACTTGCCACTGTTTAAAGCTGTATTTGGTAAAGAGTCCAAGCCTTCAAAGTATTATCAGCCTACCACATCCTTTTATTGCCCTCTTAAGCAAATTAAACATTGCCTTCTGCCTGTGCCATCTCTTTACACTAATTAGTGGTTTAGACTTAGAGCCAAGATAGCTTTAACCCAGATAATCATGACTTTTGATTGGTGCCCCACTGACAGATGCATTTCTGAGAAAAGTGTTCTTCTGCCAGGTGAAAGCTCTAATGCTATTGGACCTCTACTACCTCCCATGAAGTGGTACCCTAGGGAGGAAATTATACAGCCCTTCTTCTTGTCTCCAACCCAGGATAGGACAACTGGCACCAGTGGAATAGTAAAAAAGAGGAAGGGACAGGTGGCAGGAATGATCTTGTGCTCTCACAGTAACTGCAGTTCTTGCTTTGAATTTTTAAAGACAATGGTTGCTTAAAGCTTTTTCCAGGCACGGTTAGAATAGCTTTTCCAGTCACAGGTTGGCTTACATTCATCAGGAATAACACCAGGAGTATGACTGGAGTTATAAATACATAATTCTGAAAAGCATGATGAGATTGTCTAATTTGTAGCCAAATCTTATAGCTGTATTTTAAAATTATATTCTATTACATTTCATTCCCCACCCTGATTCTGTCTTTAAAGTTAAATTTAAAGCGAGCTTTGGGAAATTTTCTTGAAGTCCAGAGACCATCATGACCTAACATGACTATTACTTTCTTAATTTTAACCTTCTGCACAGGTATTGGCTGTGAACTAGAAGTGAGATTTTGAAAATGTGTCTCTTTACAGTACTGCTTTCTAATACATGTGCTGCCAAAGAAAGCTGCAGTACTGCTTTCTTAGTAGGGTTTTTATGCTCTGCTAATCTCATGTTCTGCTTTGCTTTGTCACCACTATAACTCTAAAGGCCAGGAACAATATATATAGTCAAATTGTGTGTCCATTTTGTTTTTTATTGTTAGGCTATTTGTCATATACTTGATCTAATAGTTATTTAACCAAGAAAAGATCAGAGATAATATTCGCAAACAGCAGCATTCTCTATTTATATGGAACTTAACATTCTCAACAAGTTTTCAAATCCACGTATTTATCACAACACTGAACCAGACAGTAAAATGTCCCTCAACTATTACTTATTTATAATATACTTTTCTCCTTAAATCAACTTTTTTGCCACAGTGGGGATTGAAGTCAGGGCTTTTGCATTGAGCTGTATCTTCAATGCTTATTTCTTTTGAAATGGGATCTTGCTAAGTTTCTACATTGCTCAGACTTATCTCAAACTTTTGATCTTCCTACCTTAGTCTCCCAGGATGCTGAGATTACAGGCATGTGCCACCATGCCTGGCTTCTTATGTCAACTTTTTCTTTTATTGATGAACTGATAGTTATGTAGCAATTTTATATAATATCTCATATTATTTTATTATAATATCTCATATTAAAGCCATATCCACTATAAGATTTTTGATAAAATAGTATATAGATATTTTATAATTCACCCTTTTGTGTTGCAGTTTATCTCTTTCAGTTATGATCTAATTTACAGTTGAATAAATTAAATGGAACTTGAAAATAAAAGTGGACCTCTCCAACTTTACTGTTTTAAATCTTTTTAATGAGTAATTTTAATTGAGAGAATAATGAAAGTATCTGTAGCACAGAAGTCTGTGCTTTTTACAGTTACTTGGTTAAAAGAACAGTAGAAACGTATAAGAAGCCTGGGAGACACTTCACTAAAACTGGTGCTAAAAATGGTCCTTTAAACCCTCCTACATTGTTAGTGAAAATGTAAAATAACAAAACCACCATGAAAGTCAGTATGGAGAGTCTGCAAAAAAACTAAAAATAGAAATTCCATTTCACCCAGCTATACTTCTCTTGGTTGTGTCTCCAACAGAGTTAAAGATACTATGCTATAGTGATATGTACATACCCATGTGTTTAGCAGCATAATATACAACAGTTAAGCTCTGAAAACATCTCAGATACCCAACAAAAGACAAATGGGGAAAAAAAAAGGTATATGTATACAATGGAATACTAATTAGCCATAAAGAATAAAATAATGTAATTTATAGAAAATTGAATGGATCTTGAGGCTGTAATGTTAAGTGAAAGAAGACACTGAAAAGTAGACATCATGTGAATTTGCTTATATGAGAAACCTAAGTCACAAGTAAATATAAGAGTAAAATAGAGGAGAGATTCTAGAAAATAAAAAAAGCAATCTTTTTAGAGAGATGAATGCTAATCAGGGAGGGGGAAAGAGAATTAGGAACAGGGTAAAAGAATGAAAAATGATCAAGATATGCTGTATACATATATCAATTCCCCAAAACAAACGTAACTATTAAGTATTACAAACATAAACTAAAAATAAAAAAAGGAAAAATGCTCCTTGCCTGTGTGAAGATGTTTTTATTAGAGAGATGCAAAGTAAAACAAAACTAAAATTAAAGAAGTCTCTGTTGTTTTCAACAACTCTCAAAAAACTTAAGTATTATTCTCTCCTATCAAACAGCAGAGATATTTTTAAAGTGATTACATCTGTTGGGTAAAAAAAAAAAAAACATAACAAAGTGCCTAGCTAAGTAGAAACCGGTAACTAAAACATGCAAAAATTACCCCTACAGTTTTTACAGTCTAATTTAAGAGGCAGACATTAAAAGTCACATATGTAATCTAATAAGCAGTGCTAGATTCTGTGAAATAAAAATACTGGATATCTTAATGTCTATCAGGGAAGATCTAATTTGTATCAAGGGTCAGGAAATCTTTATCATGAAGTTATGTTTTAGACCCATGGCAGTACAAAGCTTTGGGTATCAGTGAATGGTTTCAAAGTTTACTGTAATCTAGGATGCTTAAAAAAAATGATTTAAAAAGATACTAGTGCAATCCTGTTTGTGTTCTAAAATAATGTATAAAATTATGATCCATTGCTGTATGGGGAATGGACAGGAGCAAACATTTTTTCTAGAGAGAAATCTGCAATATATAAAGACTCTTAAAATATCTTTTGATCTGGTAATTACTAGTTTTTCCTAAGGAGACAGTATTACATTCAAAGGATTTTTATATAAAAATATTTATCACACTGTCATCACAAATTGGAAATAGCCATTTTAATAGGGGAATAGTTAAATAACAGTATATCCTCAATGTAGAATGTTATGTTGTCATTAAAGTAAAATCAAAAGAAACTATTGTAGACTGTAATGTCAAATGTGTTAATGTTTTGCTTCACATGAAAAAGAAAAATATTGAAAATAAATACCCCAAATATAGTCCTGTTGTTTAAATTATGATGTATAAGAAATTTTTGTTTTCTATTATAAATCTCCCAAATGTTGTAAATTAAACATTAATCTTTAGAGAACAACATATGTCTTTGTATTTTTACTTCTAGTTTATATTTTATATTTTATACATAAATACCCAAATTCTTTAAGTATGTACATTCTATAATTTTTTGTCACAAAACATTAGACTTTGTTGTACTTGTTAGTAAAACTAAGCCATGTTGTAAAGTATTTTCAAGTCTCACCATATCCATATATGTTTCTAACAAGCAATCTATTTCTGTTTTCTGTCTTTATGCTCTTATAGGCATTTGCCTGGTGGCCTGATTTACTGGCTGAGCATGCAGAGAAATTTTGGGCTTTATTCACAGTAGATATGGATACTGCACTGGAGGCTCAACCACAAGACTCCTGGGATAGTTTTCCTCTTTTCCAACTGCTTAATAATTTCCTCAGAAATGACTGTGAGCACTTGTATTTTCTTTCCTGTGTGAAACTGGGAGGTGGGAGAATGCCCAGGGTGTATATCAGTGTGTGCTTAGCTTTCGTGGCTATCTCAAGCCAAGGTCTGGGTGAGGTCAGTGACACCCCTACACTGCTTCCCTGAGTTCTGAGGTTCCTCTTGTTCCTGTCCTTTAGCCTCCACTGAGGACCCATGACACAGGCACCCTTCACACTGCACCATGTAAATGAAAAACTCTATACAGGTCAGCACTTCTGAAATACTTTAGAATGCTTGAGTACTTCTTGCATCTCAGAGACCTCAGAAATCTGTCATTATTCTGGAAATCATTCTGTGTGAAAGCTCCTGCTAGCATGTATTGTGGTAGTACTCTTGGCCTGAGAGTAGATTTATTTCTTTGGATGGTAATGTTTTGTATGATGTGCCCATACAGCATGGAGAATTTAAGGAGAGTGTAAAGGTCCTCTATGGAGATTATTTTCCCAATGCAATGATAACTTTCACAGGTACTCTGGTAGATGGTCGAACAGCCAGCACATTATAGACCAAGTTAAACCCCTCCTCCTTACCTCTATTGTAACTTGTTCTCCTTGATCAGTGAGATAGTCATCTTCTGTCCTGAATTTTCTTCTCCAATGCTTTATTCCCAGGTCATTTATGTCTTCCTCCATTACCGTTCTCATCACGCACCTGAGCAGACCTCACTGCATCTCTCAGTGTACGCTGGAGTGCTGTGCATGGGACGCAGTGCTCACCTGCTGGCCCAAATCTCCCAGACCCTATTAGCAGGACCAGTCTTCTGCCATATCTTCCTGCAGCTTGAGGCTTTCATGCCCCAAGAATCTCACTGTTAATGCATTTAGAACTATCTCTGTGTTAAAACTCACCTTTTTGTTACTCTCTTTCCAAAAGACCATTACTAAATTTTTCTACTTTTAAACTTATATCTATGTTTTTTTTACAATTGTGTTTTCTTTTACAAAGTATCATTGTGTTGATTTTGCTCATCACTGTGATCTCATGTTTCCTATCTTTCGTTGGTTGTTCATGCCTTTGAGTCCTGCTAAAACATGCTGGAAGTTAAGGGGAAATTTATATAGAGAAGAAATTTTGCGAAACATTGTACTTTTTTGTGACCATCCCAGATTTAGAACAGTAAGCAAGTTAAGAATGTCTGTCCTAGGAAGAGATATCATATTATAGGAATCAGTAATATTGGCTTTGGTGCCAGAGTCGCGTTTCTCTGCCACTTATTACTTGATCTCTGGCAATAGTTTAACCTCTTAGCTTTATGTTCTGTGCCTATAAAAGAAAGAATATAATAACACCAACAGTATCATTGGTGGATGTGATTAACTAAACTAATAATAGGTGCTACACAAAATTACAGATATTATCAGGTGTCAGTCGAAAATTTTTCTTGAATCCTTTGGTCATCTTACTTTTTCTTCTTTTCAGTTGTATTATATTCTCAAAATATGCTGTTACAAAGTCAAAGAACTGACAGCTCCTACTTCAGATTTAACTACAGTGTCTTCTTTTAAAAGTTGCTAGTACCCACATTTAATTATCCATATATGTATTATTTATTCTGCATATTAGCCTTAGCCAGCTTTGACAGTCCAATTTGGTTCCCACCTGGCAGCTAGCAGACTTTGAATGACCCTGTGCATTTCTCAGCTTCTTATCATCATTCATGCTTTGCTAACAAACTACAAGTTAACATTATCTTAAGGTACATGTAACAGTAAACCTGCCAAAAATTAATACATGAATTCATTTCTTAAATAAGGATAAAGAAGTATGGATTCTTTTTCTAACACTGTTTTCCCTACTTGAATGTATGTTTAGATTTACACTGAAGTCTATTTAAAAAGAATTATTTAATAATGTTCACAGTCAAGCAGTAAGTACAGTTGATAAATCATTTAACTTATTCAAAATACTTAAATTTCTTTTCTAGAAAAAGCGAAACATTTTGTAGATGTCTTAGATATTGTCTTGGGAAACCACTACTACAACTGTAATGTGTTAATAGCTTTTTATAGTTACTCTTAAGAAAAGTTCCTGCATTATAAGTATAAATTTTTGGCTTATCAAGATGAGAACAACAAAATTTTAATTTTCAGGTACATTCACAAGTATTTAATTCATGAGAGTTTCCTATTCTTCTGTTTTATACCATTTCTATGGCATCAACTACTAAATATGTATTGTTTTATACTACTTGTACAATACTCATTCAGATTGGAGAAGCATTTATTACTGACCTCTTTTGAGCACTGTCAATTTCAAAGATGAGTATAGATCTTGGCTTTGATTTTGCAGTGATTAGCAGATTTTAGAAAACATCAATTATTTCTGAGAAAAACAGCTCTTTTATGTAGTGAGATAAATAGAAAAGTTCCCCAGTGCCATAATTTCCTTTCAGTACTGGGAGCATGGTGTGACCTGGGGAATTGAAAGAGAAAGCAGTAACTTTCACCACCAACTCACAAGTTCCTTCCTAAAGCCAAAACCAATGAGTAATAGCTCAGAGGTTGGTAAAACAATTTTTTCTAGCTATCATCCTTGATGATAATAATGAATATCATTAATAACTGTGTTTGTCTCATTACATTCATTAATCAGATAGAGACTTACTGAATTCAATTCAAATGTTTAATGTATGCTCAGGCTACCCCCAAATTATCCTTTTAGAAATCTGTGGGAAAACACTGACCATCTATCCCTTTAGCTCCCTTTGAAAAAAGAGAATAGCCTTGGCACTGTAGTTTTGCATATTGACCCAATTAGAGTTATAGAGCAAATCCCAATTAATTATAGCTTCAAATGGCTCAGGGTACTAGGAACAGTGAACTCTGAATGGTCAATCTTGAGAAGGGAGATAATTTACTAAATAATACTGCTTATTTAAAAAGAGATAATTCTCTGTATCTGTGTGTGTTACACAAGCTGTGCTGTTAATTATATGTAGACCTTAAATTATTGTGGTTTATTACTAAGAAATAATTGACAATTAATATTAAAATTACTAATCACTAGTTATTACTAATTAATAACTGGTCTCACTTTTCCAATATTTAAAATTGCTAAGACCACAAACAAATGGAAATATTAGTTAAAATTGGTACATTATTTGTGGTTTGAGAACCTTTTAACAGAGGGATTTTTTTCCATGAATAATTCAGGTGTTCCCATAAGTTATTTACCATTATTTTTATTAAAATCTTTATGTTTTGATGGTTTGAAATGTGCGTTTATCTCCTAGCATGTGAAGGAAATCTTTAAAAAGCTTCTTCATTTTCCTGCTCAGAAAACTAAATCCCTACAAGGCGAGATCCTGGGCAGGGGCTTGCCCACAGGAGCCTGGGACAGAGGGAAATTGGAGCTTGATCATTCGGTCTTTGGTTTAATTTCATTCCACAGTAACAAAAGGAGGTTTAGGGGATTTTCTTAAGTAATCTTTTTAATAGAGATCAGAAATTCCTCGAACTTTTATTATGAACTCAGAAAGCGTAGAGCATTATATTTTGATCAGGGCAGGGGAAGAGAGTTGGGTAGAAGGTAAAGAAAGGATCAGATATGGGTATGTTTTGTCTTAGCACATAAGTTGGCAATATCTTGTCTGTGACAAAATTTCCAGGAGCTAAATGAATTGGCAGGAAAACAGACTTAAGAAGACCAATTCAGTTTCTGTGTTGAGGAGAAGTAAACCACATCGTGTGTGAGGTATGTGTCTTGCCTACAGTTAACTAGGATCAGGGAAAGTCAGCTCTCAGAACCCTTGGAGATGAAATGCGTTTTCCTCCAGGGAAGAGGACCAGCTGCACCACACTTTCAGCCAGTGTCCTCAGGTCTCCCTTCCCTCCCAGCCTCACCCACTGATCCCCAGAGCAAGATTGATGACACAAACAGACTTGGGCTCCCTCATTTCTGGCCAGAAAAGACCGAGCTCCTGCTTGCCTTTTACTCTGCCTCCAGCTACCCCAGCCATTGCCACCATATCAAGAGAGCAGTAGCTAGGCAGTCAATTTAAATGGTATCTAAGGAAACAGTTTTGAAAGAGATGTACTGGAAATGAGTGGAAATAAATGTTTTTGTAATGAAGCAATTAGAATAGTAGTTAAATGATACCGAATGAGTATAAAGCCAGGGCAAATAGATTCTAGCCTTTCATGCTATTTTCCACAATTGTCCCATGGATAATAGATATGGCAAGTGACCGCTTCTGACAAATGAAAGCCATCTGCAAATGGCACAAATCATTTCTTTCAGCACTACTGAAAGGCAAGCCCTTGGAGCTAGTCACCTTTTCATCTGTGGATATGCTAGCAAGTGGCAAATGACCATTCTATTGGGAACTGATTCCCAAGTGAAAAATACCACGGTGCTTCTTCTTTAATTAACAGCCTTTTCACATTGCTAGCACATTAAAGCCATCCAGAAGAACACCCGTGCTTATGTAATCAATGTCACAGCATCTCCACCTAAACGAATAATAAATGTTCAGGCTCTGCACTAAGTGAAAAACCTGTTCTCCAAGACTTTCACCTCCATAAAGATGGGCTTATAAAAATCGAAAAAGGAAAAATTGGAATGTGGTCTCATGAGGATAAAAAGGCTAGTGTTAATAATTAACAAGGAGAGTGAAGTGGAGTCAAATTAGCCATAATAGAGCCCAGAGTGACTGGCAAAGTCGCCGCTCATTATCAAAAAACTCATTAAGAAATGAAGAGGTGGAAATCCCGCTGGGTTATTCTCACACTTAGGCTGTATCAGAGATTATTTTTCAGATTTCTTTCAAATGAAGAATTGTTAGGTCACCATATTGTATATTAGGTTAATCTTCAGGCTTTGAAATATGGAGGGCTGACACCTGCGTGTTATTCCACCTCAAGTGCTTAAATGAACGGTGTGTCTGAAATTCACGAATTGGTGTTTATAGATATATTTGTATGTATGTATACTGAGAACAATGCAGAAAGAGTTTAACTTCTAGGTTATACTGAGGCTATGTACCAGCATAGTTTTATAGGCTCGTACTTTGACATATGATGGAATGACCACCAAAATGTGAAAATGTATTGAACTCTAATCCCTCGAGCTGACTGAATTCAAAACTGTGTGTCAGAATTTGTTTTACTGATGACAAAAATAAAAGAAATAAAAACAGGGAGGAACTACCTTCTTTTCTCAGTTGAATTCCATAGTACACCCCTAGTTTCCTTGCTGCGTGTAGACATTGTTTTTATATTTAAATCTGAGTTTTATATTGTTTACAGTCTAGTAGCTTCAAGACAATAACCTACTATGAAATGTTTCTGTGTCTTTCACAGCAGATTTGTAGAAACATCTAACTTCTTCAGGCTATGGATATCAAGAACCCCACACTTGAGGGCAATTGATAGTGTGACAGCTGTGGTCAGTTGTTCCCATTAATAGGAGCGGGTATTGCAGGACATAAGCTCAAAGATTAAAAGGATGTAAATGCAGTAAAATTACAGACTTTTGCATTTGGTCTTAATATTAAATAATCTCATAAAAGGCAGTATGAGAACTGCTGGCCTCTGAGATTTCTTGTCTTTGCCCTAACACTTGATTAAAATTTATATTAACATTTACTGAATTAATCCCATGAGAAACAGGTGCTGAACACCTGTAATTTTCAAATTCTAGGCACCTTGAAGTTACATGGGTAAAACAGAAATGATTCCTGCACTTGAGAAGTATAAAATGTAGTGGAAGAGATGGATGCACAATAAAATAATACAGTATATTATAGAAGTAAGATATAAATCAGTTTCATATACTGACTTATGAAATTTTTAATTATAGTTCAAAACTTGTATTTGGTTTTGGGATTTGTGGCCCAAAAATATTATATCTGTGCTGTCTCATTTCTTGTCACTTTCTGTCTTTTAATGTACATATGCACACACATGTGTGTATGTGAATCTATGTATGTTTAACAAATGCCCCAGGGGGAAAAGCAAAGTTGGATATGAATCTAGAAGTTTACTATGATAGTTAAGATATAAAATAGCATTAGTAAACTACATAAATTACTTACCAATTTTTTAAAAGAATAAAATCTACTGTCTTTTCTACTTAATGGGTTGCCTTTAGGAGGTAGACTTATTGACATTTATGCTATGAACAGCCTTTTATTGAGTGCCTATTTAATGTGGCAGATTCATGCCCGGGTGCTATTCCTAGATCTCAGCATGTTCTAATTGAGTTTGTGTGTATTTTCCTTTTATATTATACCTTTTGTGGTTGCGGTTCTCCTGACTTTTCTCCTGAAGCTCATATTTCCTGTGATACAGTCATTACATGCACTTGTCAACTTGTAGAGCAGCATATTAATTTTACATCTTTATCTATTGTGCTCATCTTACTCAGAGTTGATACAATTTATGTCCCTTGAATAATTGTTTTGGGGCAGTCTGCTGATTTTATTGTGGTTGGTGTTTGCTGTATTTTAGTGAATAAATTACTCATTTCCTTCTGAAGTATCTAAATAGAATTTTAGCAGAGGAAATCATTCTTACTAATAATCTAGAAGTACTAACTAACTGGAAAGGATTGCACCAACATAAAATGGATTTTGAGTTCAAGAGTTAGAAGGATAGTTTTACTCAAAAAACAATAAACAAATTATTTTATTTGCTTATTCATTTTGCCTAGTGATTGTTGTCTCAGTAAGTATTACTAATTGGATTATAGCTTAATTTTTCTGTCAAAATCTTACTATTAAAATCCTATGACAGCTACTGTTGTAAGACTTCTGGGTATGTAAATAATCAACTCTAATTTATTAATTATTGGGGATGATCAAAATAATTAAGGCTTCTGTATCGCTGTAAAAAGTTTAAGTTTTATTTAATCCTTTTGCTTTCTTTTTGTCATTTCTAATTGTACCATAGGGTTGGTGTCATGGATGCTTCATTATTTTCTGACAAGGTGATATTGGCAAACATGTAATTTGGGTGGGGAAAAAGACAGTTATTTTGATGAGCAAAGTAGGTGCTGATCCTACACCCATGTTGTTATAATCACTTTTTAAGACTTAGAAGCAATCCTTTTGCTCTCACACCTCAAGCTCAGTGCTAGAAACATTCCTGGATGAGGCCACGTTGAGAACTTGCCTCTTCCAGTGAATTGTTAACAATAGGTATCTTGTGAAGGCTCGATTTAGACAGGTGACAGCCCCATATCATAACCTATCCTTACGAAACCAGATGGAGAAGATGGAAGCCCTCACTCTGATGCCTCGGGCTACATATTAAGGGGCGCTTTTGTCAGTGTCTGATAGGAGTAGAATGTAAACTGGCATATGGGCAACTAAGAAAAAGAGCATACATTTACATAAGCAAGCATAGTGTAGTATATATTCCTGCAGTGCTGCTTTTTGATACCAAATATTCTCTTTCTTTTCCCCCTCTGCGTGTATTTCCCTTCTTTTCTTCTCTCCCTTCCCTCTTCCCATCTTTATCTGTCCATCTCTCCCTTCCTCCCTTCCTCTCCTTCCTTGCTCATTTACTAAGGAAATAATGGTGTCAATTTTCCAAAACTTTCAAATATGAGTTCATGCAATGATTTTTAAAAAACAAACAGAAACTCTCAGCGGAAATATGAGCAAACTTTTAGCCAAAATGGAAGATGTGTTGTAGTTCATAGCAACTCTGGGTAATCTCCATTTTCTCCAAATTCTGTGGGGAAAAAAATCATTCATTTTTAAGAACCATAACTAATCAGGAAAAAAACCCTATTTTGCCACATTCATTTAAAAAGTTGTATGAAATAACCAACCTTTCTATCCTATAGAATCATTCACAGCCTGATCTTGGACATGTACATCAAGAGTAGAATTTCCTATAATAGCATTACTTCCTACCATATCTATGTATGAAGTGTGAGGCAATTTGTGGACTTCACTAGGCTCTACTGTTGTCATTTAATACAGTCTCCTGAGTAATAACAGATATTTTAGTTATATTCAATATTTAGTCACTCAATAAACTTTTAAACATTTGCTCTGAGTCAAGAACTTGGCTAGGTACTGAGAATACAGACCCAGATCTTACCTCAGGGTCAGAAATGTCAGTAGATGCTGGGACCATTTGTACAACAAGAACCACAAGGAAACCTGTGCAGAGTTGGGAATAAGGAAGGCAAGCCAGCAGTTGGTGAAGAAGCCAACAGAATGAAGCCTTTTTTAAAAAATTTGAGGACTTAAAGTGAATCATGAAAATGTTTGTACCATAGTAAATAGGGGAGTCAGGCTCACAAGATGTGTGCCAAAGAGGTGATTTTAAGACAGATCTTGGAGCGCTTTTGTACTGCATGAAGGCCTTTAAAGTTTGTCATGGTGATCCACTAAAAGATTACAGTCTTTACAAGTGCAATTTACTTGTTTCATATTTTATCAAACCCTTCTGCTTAAGATTTTGAGAACATGAATGGCAGTGGCAGAATCACTAAAGACCAGTTAGGAAGTAAATACATCGATCAAGACGAGATAAAAGGGCTTAGCTAGTGTAATACTGGTAGCATGAAGGAAGAAGACACAGTATAACAGTATAGTATAACAGTATGATAAGGGATATAAAATAGCAAGTCTTGATTACCAGTTGAATGTAGGAAGTGAGAAAAAGGCATGTGGTACGAGCTTTCATGTTTCTTGTGTAGAAAAATCTCTGTTTTTTACTCTGAGGTTGTGAATACAAGAAGTTGATTTTTTAAAACAAGCCAGTAAACATGATATTTATCAAAGATGTGAAAAAAAAGTACTTCTTCCTAGAAATACATTCGAGTCAATTGTTACTTATTCTTGGAATCATTATAACATTTAATAGCAACACTGAGTATAATTCTCCTTATACGTCTCATTTTAACAAACTAAATATGACTTTACTGTAATAAAGTAACTTTTGAATTGGTAAGGTGCATTGCTCATTTGTAAAAATCTATTATATAAACGTGTTTTGGTCTTAGGTGTAATTAAAAATAATGATGGTAGTTAACAGTACCTATCAAGATGGAAAGCCTGGATTCTAAGTTTTTTATTAATAGACATATAAGTGAAGGCTTAGGCATATAGTCTTGCTGTATGCCAATGTAAAACAGTCCATCTTTCAGTGAGGATTACATTATTACTGCATTTAATATTTTCAAAACATTGATTTATTTTTCCAGTCATTAAATGTAATAGTCTTGTTCAACATAACTTTTTCACATTGTAACTGAAGTGTTTTTTTTCAAAATTCTAATTCAGCATTCCTATAGCATAGGGATATTGATGTTCTGATGTTAGGCTGGAGGATGGCTGAATGGATGTATAGATAACCAATAGTTTATAGTAACCTAAGTAAGGAAAGATGCTATTACAATCTACCAATATTAACATGGGGCTTTGGTTTCAAGTCTTAGTTCTACTGCCTTATGACTAAATGGACTTGTGCAAGTGTTCCAAACTCTGTTCCTGTTTTCTTGATGAGGGAAACAATTCTTAAAGTCATAGTTTCTTGCACACTTTTTTGTGATGAATAAATAATAAAATGCACAATGTAACTTAACTGAATTTTTGGTTCTCCAAAAAGGTTGGGGAGGATGAAGCGAAAGAGGGAGAAGTCTTACTTAAAGACCCAATAAATCAAATTTAAGTTTATTTTTAAATTTTCCTATCACAATGATTTAGATATTTTGAGGGAAAACATTGCATCCTTATTTAGGTGGCATTTGGTAAAAGTAACTGAATTACATGATACATGGTACCCTCCACCTCTATGATTAAGAATAAATAAGCTTTTAATTTGATAATGAAAACGCCAAGATAACATTAGTCTTCTAAGCAAGGTATTTATCATGAAATATGTTTATTACTACTTTAATGGGAAAGCTTTAGCATGCAGATAAGTCAGAAAAGATTTTTTAACCACAAAGACTGACCATACCAGAGACAGAAAAAATAGATCAGCGTTATAGGAACTAATCACTAACTTTTGCTGTGCTATTAATCACCTACTCCATTTTCCACACAGCAGCCAGAGATTATCACGTCTGTCCTCTACTTAATAATAAAAACAATAAGTTGCAACCAATAAAACCCGTCCCCTTCACCAGGCCCCACAATCTGTACACTTCATGAATTACTCTTCCCATTCCTTACTTGACTCCTCATTTTTTTATTTTTTTATTTTTTTATTTTAATTTAATTTTATTTATTTATTTATTATTTTTTTGGTACCATGGTTCAAACTCGCAACCTCGTGCCTTCCAGACTGCTGAGCTAAATCCCCAGCCCTAATTTTTGAAACAGGGTCTTACTATGTAGTTCAGGCTGGCCTTGAGCTCACTTTGTAGCCCAGGCTAGTCTCGAACTCACGACAATCCTCCTCATCTTTTTAAAAGGATATTAACTTACTCCTCTGGCTTTCTCTTCTTCCTGAAAGGACACTAGTCTATTCTTCCGAAGTTTGGGCTAGCTGTCTCCTTAACAGGAGACCTTCCCTCCAGGTCTTCCATGGAGAGCTCTTCTGTTTAGATTTAACTAAGATGCTATCCTGCAGAAAAACCTTTTCTCACCATTGAATATATTTTTTAAATGAACATTTTCATTTCAAGGGGTTGTTACAAAAAGTTCTAGTTAGGTTTAGGATATGTCATTTGAGAACTATTTACAATCAATATCAGTATTAACCAAAAAGATTACAATTCTTAGTTAAATATTACTTAGTGTTAATGTTTCCCTATAGAGAGTCTATGTTTTTCTAGGTGAAATTTAGGCACATACTGACCTGTGTTCTATGAAATTACATCCTACGTGTGGAAAGCATCCATCTCCTGAATGAAGCAGGTAGAGTACGTCCCAAAGTTTTCCCCCAGCAGCACAAAATCTTAAACTTCCACAGTTGCTTTAAATGGGATGTTCCAAACTGCAACTCATTAAAGACTGATAGAAAATGGAAAAACAAAATCCAAATGATACACTATTTTAAAGACCTATGTGTAAGGGTAGGGGTGTAGCGAAGGATACATTTCCTGTTCACATATGAGAAGCCCTGTATTCAATCTTCAGTCACCAAAAACAATACAGAGGTATAAACTGGGTCACCTAAAAGAAAATCCACAAGTAACTAAGAAGCTCATGAATCAAAATAGATATTCCCAAGACCAGAGTCACTGTCCTAGTGAAATAAACAAATACAAGGTCTTAGAAGCAATTAAGCTTACCTCTTAGAATTGCAGAGGGTTAGCTCTTTTGTGATATACAGCCTAGCACAGACGCTCTAACTTTCTTCTTAATTGCTGCATTAATATGTGTCAAGACCTTCAGGGAAACTGGCAGCTCCCTAGAATTTTAGAAAGAGGTCTTGTGCCTGTATGTTAAACTTCTTAGAAAGGACAAACATACCACCTGCCAGGAAAGTTTTACAGAGATATAGTCTTTTTTGTTTTGACAGCCATATATAGAAGACTTATTATACTTTTTGGTCAATTTCCATGGTATGAATTCAATATAGAGAGCAACATCATCTGTATATCAGAACTGTTTATTAGTTCTCCTGTGTCAGGATCAGGAAATTTTTTTCATCCATATTTTCCAAATGGCTGATGTTTTTCCTCTGACAAACACTGTTTCTGCTTGGCTATTTCAGCACTTTTGTGTCATGGAAAATTTC
Organism: Dasyprocta punctata; assembly: GCA_004363535.1. Taxonomy (NCBI): domain Eukaryota; kingdom Metazoa; phylum Chordata; class Mammalia; order Rodentia; family Dasyproctidae; genus Dasyprocta; species Dasyprocta punctata. The sequence goes on from RJWM01013680.1 coordinate 36,812, forward strand.
ACAAACACTTGCAAGAGATCTTTGTGCCCTTGGTTGTCCGCTACGTGGATCTCATGGAGTCTTCCATCGCCCAGTCAGTTCACAGAGGTTTTGAGCAAGAGACATGGCAGCCTGTCAAGTAGGTATCTTACCTAGTGCTCACAGAGTGTCTACTTCTCAATCCTGACCTTATGACTTTACACATGGCCATCTGTAGTTATTGCTTATGGTGGTCCCTTCCCACGTTGTTTGTTTCTTTACAGGAATATCGCCAACAGTCTTCCCAATGTAGCTCTTCCAAAAGTTCCAAGTCTGCCTCTTAATCTTCCACAGATTCCTAGCTTTTCTACTCCTTCATGGATGGCTTCTTTATATGAGTCCACGTGTGTATTCCTCACTTATTTCCTGGTGGTGTGTTAGCTAGTGCATGGCCTGGGCTGTGTTCTGTGCAGATGTGTTTAGATTGCATGGCATTTATCATCATTGGTTGAGGAGTACCATGTTTTTGGCTTTAAGTGTTTGAGTTTTTTAAACTGTTAAGCTAAGCTTAGCCTATCAATGATAAATGATACAGAACAAAAAAAGAAAAACATACTGGTTTATGTAATGCATATGTAATCCGTGGTGCAAGGTTCATTTTGTGACTCAACGTGTCTGCTTTGAGTGGTATAATCAGAGTTTTCATTATCTAGACAATCAGTGTGGTAAACACATTTCAAGGATGCTTAGGTTCAGCTTTCTTACTGCCCATGTAACTTATCTTGTGCATGTCAAAAACGATTATAAGAACAATTTTGAGAGTATAACCTTTTTCCATTTTTATCTTAGTCTCTATATTAAAGAAACAGGATTATATCTTGAAAGAAAAGGGTTGTCCTTTATTTCCCAGCACTAGGAAGTTCTTGTTTTGTTCCTTTCAAATTTCAGTTGGTGTACATTATTACTTTATTGCAGATTCAGTAACTCAAAAGCATTAAAGTGAAAATTTATGGGACTCAAAATTGATAAGGCCTGAATTTAAGTCTTAGTTGAAATCATTCATCTTCCTTAACATCACTTTCCTCAACTCTAAAATAGTTGACACCTAATTTAGAGATATTCTTGTGAGGATTAAAAAAACTGTATAAAAGTACCTATCACAGCCTATGCTTTCAATAAATGACTACTACTAGTGATGTTGGCATATTCAAAAATCCGAGTAATTATTACTACTCTACATCATCATCATAACTGTCATCTGTCATCATCATCATTTATAACTACAGTTTAAAATATATAAGCCTTGTAGCAATCAAATAAACAAGTAATAGTCCTAGTTTACAGATGTAAAAATACAAACAGTAACATCCTTGCTCAAGATCTCAAATGGAGTCAGCTAGAAAGAATATATATTAGAAGAAAAATAACTTTCATTTATTGAGAATTTGCTGTTATTTATCTCATTTAATTCTTAAAGCATAAATTAAAACACTAAAAAAAAATAATAATAATTCTTAAAGCAACTCTGGGAGGTCAATGTCTTTATCTCCATTTTACACTTAAGGAAACCTCAGTTGCCAAAAAGTTAAGAAAAAAAAGTTGCCCAATACCTTAAAACAAGTAAGTGACAAAGGCAAAATTCAAACCCAGTTTTCCTTGCCTACAAAGTTTTAACTCCTGCTCAATTTATTCCATCTCCAGAATGCTTAAAAACATACTGTATTTGTCTTTATCCCACGACCAACTGTCAAATCTATACCCAGTTTAGTATACATACAGTCAGAGAAACAAGAAGGAAATGACTAAGAATGAGAACAATAACATGCGAAGACGTATGGCCATATTTCTCCAAGATAAACATCGTCATTGTACATGTAATAACTATTAGGATACTATGTTACTTGTGAATTTTTTTCTTATAGGCAAATGCTCTGGGACATTATGGTATGTAGAGTGGTGTATGTATATGCACAGAAATTATCAACAAAGTGTAATGAAGCTTTCTAAATCTTTACTTTAGCTCATTTCATTATACTGTCGTATAATTTAACTCATCTTTCTCATTCTTTTCTACTTAATTTATTTTAAGCGAGGACACTATTGTAAGCAGCATGCTATAAAATTTAATTTCGACTTACTGTTATTTTATTAGCTTGATATTTATGTGCACATTAGAATACTTATTATTGAAGACCACTTTTAAAAATATGAATTTAAGACAGGCATTATGACAAATTGGAGTTTTATAAATACAGTGATTATACTTTCATCCTTCTAAATAAATTACAAAATATATATATTTTACATGGTTGATCTCCATTATCTTCTTCTACTAAAGTTATCAATATTAGGTTCTCTGTCGTGGTAACTAAAAATATTCCTAGTGTTAAAGATGTTATTGCAATTTACTTTTTCATGTTTTATTGTAAAATTTTAAATGGCAAGAAACATTTCCATTTTACATAAGAATTAAAGGTACAATGCCTGATTATATAAAAGTAACGAGACTTGAGATGTGGCTCAGTGGTACAGCAAACCTAGTATATGCCAGATCTGGGTTTAACCCCCAGCATCAGAAAAATAAATATATAAAAGTGACCATTGGTTTGAAGTGACCTACTAATTCATGGCTCATGGTAACAACTAGTCCAAAAGAGAAAGAAAGAAGGAAAGAAGGGAGGAAGGAAGGAGAGGAGAGGAGAAGAGAAGAAAAGAGAGAAGAGCAAGAAAAAGAGAAAGAAAGAGAAAGAGAGGAAAGAAAAGAGGGAAGGGTATTTCTACATATCACTCTCATTCAGTATGTAATATCTTCCTTTCTAATATTTTAGCTCTAGAAATGCCAGTAAGGTAAATTTCACATTGGCATATTTAGGAAATGATCTTACAGTCTATTATTCACATAAGAATTCTTTAATCTGTTAATAATACCTTTAGGAATTGGTCACTGATTAGAAATAATTTAAGTGAAAAAGCTCTGAATAAATTGCAGGTTACATATGCCAAGTCCAGAGAAAACCTATTTACATTTTTCATGTATCTGTTTAGTTATAACAAACACTTGTTATCTTAATTACATTGCCAATTAAGCACATTTATTGTCTAGAATTCTACCATAGCATCAAACAGAAGAAAAATAATGTCCATATTCCCTGTAAAGATTTCATTGTTATATATTTTGAGAAACTCAATTTTAATAGAATTCTTCCTTTGCTATTCAATAAATTTTGTTTTAATGATGGTTTTTATTGTCATTGTGTTGTTGAAGAATATATATTTTTTTCAAAGTAAAAATTTATGAGACACAAATTTGCTTCTTTGCCAGTTATATCCAATTCAAACAAAAGTCCTCTATTCTACCAAACTGTGCAACCGCTCTCTGTACTATGGACATCCAGGAAGTTTTGCCTAGCCATTCTTTTCTCTTACTTTTATTTACATATGGCAAAAGGAAAGTTAAAGGCGATGTTTTCTTTCACATGTTTTTTGCAGTAGTAAGAGAATGGTTTTGCCAAGGTTTTTTTAATGGTACATTCAGAATGTATTAAGGTGAGAAGACATAAAATGAGTAAAGTTCAATGAGTAATAGTCACTGTTTGGCTGTGATTGGCCCTTTGAGAACTTGACCCTGAGGACCTTTTGCGTAGACCAGGACACGATGAGGAATCCCTGTCTGAATGGGAGGGAGAAAGCAGCATAGCTTGGTGATAGAGCAGGGATGCTGAGGCCAGGGTGCAGGGCACACCCAAAGCTTTTAATTAGCAAGAGCAATGGGTGATTTTTCCAAAGCTGGCTAATTAAGGTGTATTAAGGTAAACAGTAAAGTTATTTAAACAATTTCATTTTTATAAGAATTTTTCTCTATGCCCTTGTAATAAATATGTTTGTTTTATTTCTTTGTATTTTGTAAAGTAAAAATATACATTTTAGTTTAGTGTATGGGTAGCAGTTGTTAGAAATCTGAGGACAAATTAATCAGACAGCAGTTTTTTGTTTTGTACCGTTTTGCTTTTACTGGGTTGTCTTCTACAGACAACTCTCAATATGTTTCAATGTAGACATATTTTACTTCCAAAACCTGCTTCACTATCAGACTATTTACTTGCATTTTGCAAAGTAGTAGCATTATCGTTTGCCCAAATATTGTATGAACTCTTCTACAAATTACCTCCATACATTGTGTGAAAATACAGCCCCTCAATTTTACCATAGTAATAAATACATTGCAAATCCTGACCCTACAGTTAGACATAAGGACTTGAAATGCATGATTTTGCCCTAATTTCAGAGTACCTTGAATGTCATTTTTCTTTGAGATCATAGCTTGTATTAAGTTGGATTTTAATTGTGAGCTAGAAAAGGCACAAAGCATTTCAGAATTAAAAAAAAAAAAGTTTGTTTCCCTACCTGGCCTGTCATTTTATTTCCAGTACTTGTTTCATATTTACCTGTAACTGAGACGGACCTGTAAGGTCTTTGTTTGCTACACACCTGCAGAGAGACAGAAGTCGTCACGAAGACAGGGACAGATACATGGATAAAAGAGTAAAGCTACTAGTTACTGAATTCATAGTTGCAGATGCAATGTCGTTTTTGGATTTTTAAAGGGGAAATATTTCTGTATTTGCCTCTGTTTTAGAGACTGGTAAAGAACATTTAAAATGGTGCCTTTATTGATTAATTTTCATTAGTATTCTTATCCATTTTACCCCATTTTATGAAATGTTACTGTTCTACTTATTCCTTGTTTTTCTCCTTACCATGTCTTACAAAGAAGTGGGAAGAGTGCTGAAGATGTAGCTCAGTGGTAGTGTGTGCCTAGGATGGGTGAGGCCCTGGTTAGATCACCAATATACCAAAAATAATAATAAAAATAGAGAAATGGAAAGGAAGCAATAGAATATTGAACAAAGGAAATGTTGGCTCATTAGAGATTTTATGTGGTTTTTTTTTCACTGATGGAAACAAATACAGAAAGAAAAAAACAATGTATTGGTGATCCACATAGCTAACAGTGAAAGTTCATTATGTTCTTCATTTTTCCTTTCTCTTCTAGCAATGGCTCGGCAACATCAGAAGATCTTTTCTGGAAACTTGATGCACTGCAAATGTTCGTCTTCGATCTTCATTGGCCAGAACAAGAATTTGCCCATCACTTAGAACAAAGACTTAAACTAATGGCCAGTGATATGATAGAGGCCTGTGTCAAAAGGTAGATACAAATTTTCAAGTTGCTCCCAAAACACCCAAAAACACCACTTTTTACCATGTACCTATCATGTAATTATCACAGAAAATGATTCCATATGTGCCACTATTCCAAAATGTAATTGGAATTAGGTACTTTGACCTAAATTCTGGGGACCTATGTAATTTATAAAATTGACCCGATACCATTTTTTTTCAGGTCTTCCAATCATTACCCTGATCAGTAGCACCCATACCATATTAATCATTTCTGTTTTGTTCACTACCTCCTTGGGAATACTGCACTTTAAATTCCCAAAATAATATCTCCTAAGACATATTGGAAAGGTCTGTTGAGTTCTTTATGCATTACGTACTCTGTCTGTGTTCTGTGAAATAGCATGACAAACTCAAAATATCACCAGAACCCTTAGTTGCTCTGGGATTACTCAATATTTTCAGGTATTGTCTACCCACATTAGATGAGTTACAACTATCTATTTGCATTCTTTAGAATTTAACCAGAAATAAATTATGAGGCTTTGGATTCTTCCAAATGTGCTTTCATTTTCTTAATATCTTTTACAAAGCCAATATTTTATTGTAACTGGTCAAGCATTCTTTTTTTCCATTGCCTTGTTCGTAATATATTTAAGAACAAATGTAGGGCACCTTATTAGAATAACAGTTAAACACTGAATTCCTGAATTCTTTAAACCAAGAAAAATTCTGTCTTCAGAACAATGTTCAGTGGCCCCCTAGAGCAGGGATATGAATTAGGTTGTTTCATGTTATGCAAAAAACATCTATAATTCAAAAGTCTCAAATCTGTGGGTACTCTTTGATACTTTAGCAAAACCAATTCCGAATTGCATGTTATGTAGTTTCTTTCAAAAACTTACCTATAATCTCAAGTATTTAAAAATGCAAGTGACCTGAAAGAAAAACACATTGCATGTTATATACAGATCCTTATAATTTTTCAGACTTAATTTTTTTAATTAGATAAGCCCTTGTTCTGCTTCAATACAGTGAAGGATGTGGTTTTTTCCTATTTGGAAATAAATTCAGGCAATCAAGTAAAACTGTGAGGTTTTTCCAGGAATTATAATATGTCAAAAAGTTTCATTTGAATAGTGATACTTTCTGAATGACAATGTAGAGCTGTAAAGCAATGTAAAAAGATTGTTTGAAATGTTTGTTCTTATATAAAATACCACATGCTGACCTTTCATTTGAGACACCTGTAAAGAACTCTCATCCCAGCGCCCAAGCTCTGCCACCCTGCTCACTCTTCATTTGCATGTTTTAAATTAGCATCTTGTAGTCTTGCTTTCTCTTTAACAAAATAGGTGGGGCATATGTCAGAATTTCTTACTCTAAATTCATGTCTTCATAACTAGAACAAGAACTTCATTTGAACTCAAGCTGCAAAAGGCAAGCAAAACAACTGACTTGCGCATACCTTCTTCTGTGTGCACAATGTTTAATGTATTAGTCGATGCCAAAAAACAAAGCACTAAACTCTGTGCCCTGGATGGAGGACAAGAGGTAAGTGGGGTGTGTACCATGTGAACGTGCAGCAGCGGGAGCCCTGCCAGGGAGGAACCTTGGCTCGTGTCGCTTCCTTTTTGTCCATATAAATACTGCCTAAAATTTTACAAGTGGCCACTGGATTTCAGGTACACCTTTTAGGTGTTGCGTATTTTCATAAACATTGCTTTTGTATAAGCAAATTAGGGAGCTAAAAAGCTACTTGCTTTGTTTATACAAACTTAGAATATCCAGAGTTTGCATTCATGATAGTAAGCCACAAAACATATTGCATGAAATACTTTATTTACACAAAAGTTTTCATTTTTTAAAGATCAATTAGAAATATGCTTTAAAATTAACCCTAGGTCTTATCAATAAATATTCCATTATTTCAGTTTGATTTCTATTTGTTTTAGTTCTTATCAATAAATTTTCCATTATTTCAGTTTGATTTCTATTTGTTTGTTTGTAAATTCAGAAATACAATTTCAACTTATCCCATGATTTATTTTTGATGAGAATGGTAACTGGGTGGAAGTTGATTTTAGATTACCTGTTTAAGTTGACATTTTGTTGCGTTTTTTCCATTGTAATTACTTTTTTACTTTTCCATCATTTCTTTATTCTTCCCTATGTCCTCTTCATCATCATTTCCCCCATGGCATGATCCAGTTGGGTAGTCAATGGGTAAGTTTTTTTAAAGCGCACTTTTCATTTGAATTATTATTTTTAGAAGTGTGTTTTTATTTTCATCTTTTCAAGTTAAAATGACATCATTCCATTTTTAGGTTTTTAGATTATATATGTGTGTATATGTGTGCATGTGTTTAAGGCAGACAGCTTACTGTAACAGTAATAGCCCAAAGACACATTGAGATACATAAAAATACTCAGTGTCTTAAATAGTATCTAGGATAATGGTTCTTCACTGTTGGCTTGGATAATCTATAAACTTCTTTTAGTTTTAAAAGATAATATTTTTTCATTGGTACATGTTTACTGTAATTGAAGTTTGCGTCCATCTTTAGGGAGTAGGTACACATACATAACACATCTTAATTCTTTTTCATTCCCATGCCCTCCCAACCCACCTCACTAAATCCACTGTTCCTATTTTCATTCTTCTTATTTTTAGTTAATGTTTATGACATGTAATGCTCACACTCATTATGGGTATTTATCAGGTACCTGTCACATCTTATATTTTGTTACATCCCAGTCCCTTCTTGTACACCATTCCCTGGACCGTTTCCCATTTGCAAAAGATCTATCTTCTTGTTTCCTTCTGTCATGCTTTTGTTTTGCTCTTTATTCATGTTTTCTCTTACTCAAATGAGAGATACCACGTGGTATTTAAGCTTGTGTGTCTGATTTATTTCACTTAACATTATATTTTCTAGGTATATCCACTCTCCTACAGATGTCTCATTTGTCCTTATTTATAGCTGAGCAGTATTTCATTATGCATAGACACCACATTTTATTTATTCATTCATTTGCTGAAGGACATACAGGATGCTTCCAGTATTTAGCTATTATGAATTGTGCTGTTGTAAACATTAGTGTGACTGTATTACTGGAATATGTCATGAGCTCTTTTGGGAAGATACCTAGGAGGAAAATATCTGTGTCAAATGGAGTCTATAATTTTAGTTCTTTAAGAAATTTTCATACTGATTCCTATAATGGTTGTATTACTTTACATTCCCACCAACAAAGAACCCTTCTACGAGATAATATTGTTAAAAACCAAATGAATTCTCCTTTTTTTAAAAGAAAATCTAAAAAATTAGGAGCAAAGTAACTATTAACACTTTTAAGCATTTATATTTATATAGTTCTACTATACCAGAAAAATACAAAGTTTGGAAATTTAAATGATGTAACATTTCAGGATGACCCCTAAGTACTTGCATCAAGAAGCTACATCCAAACTTACTTCATATAGAACTAACTGTAGATTTTAGTGAGGTACAAGTTCGCCAGTGCCATGGAATGTAAAAATCATCAGAGGCAGGGAAAAACAGGCCTTTGTCATGAGACTTTTGCCCTCACACACACAAGGTCTTTCAAAAGAACCACCCAAAACCTGTGAAATACATGAGTTCAAACCCTTTCTGCATAAGGGATTGGCTACATTACACTCTTTTGATGCTGTTAAGATCTTTTCCATGTTTTGAAAACAAGTAAACTCCTGCAAATCTTATGGCTTAACATGTGGCAGTCAACACAGAGCTATGCTTACAAAGTAAGTAATTCTCATCCAAACATAATAGCTTAGCTAAGTGAGGAAGTAGATGAGAAGACGTACTGTTTGTGACTTTCATACTTATTTAACCCAGATACAGACATTAGCTACTGTGCCATATGTATGTGTACATACTCATATTTCATACTCTGAGCAATTCAGGAGGAACATGTATTTCTAATACCGTAGCACATAGCTTTACATGCACACACACACACACACACACACACACACACACACACACACACTTTTTAACTAACTGACACCTAAATGTTACAGAATGTTCAGTAATTATTCTCTGATCACTTACAACATGATTTATTAGCTCTAATTATCTGGATGAGCAGGCAGCTGGTTTGAGTGCCAGTGACTCCTAATCACCTCTTCATGGTTTTCAATACTGAGATGTAAACCTTTGATTCTCTGCCTGAGAATATTGTTTCTTCATAAGCCCATTCTTTTCACATCTAGATTATAACATCATCTTGGCTGTTCCCGTTAATTCTGGGTTTGTCCATTTGTTGTTATTTTAACACACATTGCAGTACCTGACACATAATAGGCACTTAGTAAATATTTGTAGAGTGAATGAACAGACTGACTTGTAACTGCTTTAAAAATCCTCCTCTGTAAGAAACAACTCATTTTAGTACTTGAAAAGGAAAGCAAGCACATACAAATGCCAAACACTGTCCCGTATTCAAATGATTCTTTACATTAATAGGTGGAAGGTTTTTGAAGAATAATCTGCTACTGTTCATTATGTCTGCACCTGTATCTTCTCACCAGAGACAATTAGTTCCTCACAACTTTCACACAATTAACATAGTTCAAAATGTCCAGGTGTAAAACTCATTAGCAACTCTGAAAAGTGGTAAATAAGAATTTCAGTACAAAAAAGGAGTGTACTTTGCTTTTTCACCAGTATATATACCCACATAATTGCACAGGCTTTTGCTCTAAATATGGGACATGTGTATTTAGAATCATTGAATATTGGTGCATATATTACAAGCACAGTTGAATAAGTAGACACAATTTTATAGAACACAACAAAGTTATTGAAAAGAACTAGATAGACAATTCAGAACTGTGTGAAAATACGTAGTACACAGTTAAACCTAGCAGAAATTATTTCTAAGTTATAAGGAAATTACCTCTCTGAGGAGAATTTGTTGTCATTGTTGAGATAAAACCCTTTCCTACTCCTTACCACCCTGCGGCCCCTTCTGTGTTCCTAAATTACAGTTCTGCTTTCTTACATGCCAAATGATGATGCAAACATACTCCACCAGGGTCCAGCATGGAGTGATTAGTGAGTGAATGATCTGCTCATGTGACAGCTGTGTGTAATGAGTCAGCAACTGCAGACCAGTTCCTCAGGGATAGACACTGAGATCACAAAACCAGCACAGTGTGTAGGATCCTTGTTATTCATTGCTGCAGAGAAGCAGATGACTGCGTTAGCTGAAGGCATTAATCCGCCCTTGGAGCCAGTTCTTCCAGTGTGTCCAGTGGTCAAAGAAGAGGACGAGAACACATTAATGGGCAACTCAAGTAACCAATGGACCCCACTGCAGTAGGATTTGTACTTAAAGAAAAATGCTTACATTTCCAGAACTAAAACTCAATGCCTTTAAAAGGTACACCAAGAGAAGGACCACAATCTTTTAAGAAACTTTGGTTACACTGGCATTTAGTTTTCATTCGTGTGTTTTTACATAATGTCGTAGTTACTTTTTCTCATTGCTGAAACATAATATCCAACACCCAGAGTTAAAGGCGGAAGGTTTACCTAGCTCGCAGGTTGTAGAGGTTTCAGTACATAATCAGTTGGCTCCATGGTAGGGTGGCATGGCAGAGGGGGCAACAGTTCCTGGCAGCAGAAAACAGCAAAAGCAAGAGAGAAAGAGAAAGAAAGAGGAGCCTCTTTCTATCCCTTATATTATTCAGTCTACTAGGATTAGTAGTGCCAATCTAGTCAGTAGACTGATCCGGCAATCACCCACCCTTAATCCCAGCACCCCCAGTCCCAGTATTTCCCTCTGAATCAGTCATACACTCTAGATTCAGCCACCTCCAAAGAAAAGACACTATGACCACATGAGTCTTTAGGGGGACCTCTAGACACAAACCATAACACTGTAAGAGATAAAATGATGATAACCACTTGATTATAGGGAGGCCTAATTTACAAAGTAAGGATAACTGCATGGTCATCTTAATGTAAGTTCACAGTCATTTGCCTAAGCAGTTTACTTTTAAGGGCAGGTATATGGAGAATTAGCTTAAGAATGAGCTGGAATCTCCCAAAACTGTAGTATATAGTTGAAATATTTTGATAATCTTACAAAGTTTTATTGTTGATGACAAAAACTTTGAAAATTTGTATCAACAATGCTATCTGAGTGGAAGAAAACATGTCAGTTTCAGCTTAGGCTATGTAAATATCTTTGCAGATAAATTCTGTTTGTATTTATTTGTGATCTCTTTTGGGAACATTCGTATTTGTCTTTGAAAGCTATCCAGATCTCGTAATGAGCAGTGTTATAGCTGTTTTAACTACATGTATCACATGGATTATTGTCTTCGCACAATATTGTGTATAATACAATGTATATTGTTTATATAAATATACTGTGCAAAAATAATAAATATATAAATATATATAAATAGGTATTCTCAGGCCATCATCAGACCCATGCTCCTAGACCACCTCTAACAACTGATATGGTCAGATCTCATCAAATAAATTTACAATAGCAGACCCCAGATTATAAAACCTAACAAACCTTATCCTATTTGGGTTTAACCCTCTGGTTATACATTTACAATATATATTTCTCTGTTTTTCCATTTTTAACTTTAAATTTGTTTTCATTCATTTGTCCTCGTTTTTCTCTCCTCTTTCCATCTCCCCCTTCCTTCCTTTCCTTCTTCCTCTCTGTTTATGGCTAGATGAGATATAAAAGAAAATAACAATAAAAAGGTGTGGATTTCTTGATGCGAAGGTTCATTGATTTTTTTCCCTGTTTTTCAATAAAATGAATTTAAATGACCTCTTCAGTGCCGTATCACTTGATTCTTTTAAGAATTGCTAAAATTAATTCAACCTAAAAAAATTTAATATACAGAAGCTCTTTTACTTTATATCTGATAGATTTCTAATGATATTTTAGACTTGTGTTAAAAATGAAATATATGACATGAAGCTAAGCTTGGAGGTTAAGATACATTTAGAACCCCTTTCGAGGTCTAGATTATGTTTTGGGTTACTTTTCATGTTTTTAGAAGAAAACAGGAAGTTTGAATCTCCTGTGTGTCTTTCCTGTTCTACCCCACTGAGGAGCCTAGGCTGATATTTCATTTCCTCTTGCTACATGGACCCAGATCTGGAGCCAGATCTGAGAGAGTTGCTAATTTACATAAGCCCTTCAGCCACTTAGTCAGCTGTGCTGCTTTCCTAGGAAGCTGGGGGCCCTTTTACAAGTGCATCTGTGGGGGCCTTACCCTGCCAGTCAGTGTAGGCCCTGGAATTGTTCAGTTGGTCTAAAATGTGCCCATGAGATATTGTGTGCCTGATTCAGAAAGTGATTGATGCAGCATGGATCTGAACCTTCAACCAGCTTATTCAAGTTCTTTTGCTTCTACCTTGGTTTTCATTAGTCTTCTCTTTTCCTTGCCTTTAAGCTACTCCAAAAGCAAAGATATCAGCATTAGTATCCCCTGGGGTTCTGTTCCATTTGTCCTCCGAGGAGCCACACATTTAAGAATCACAACCTTCCCGGGATGGGATATGTGCCTAGGAAGTTCTGTGTTCACATACATGTAGTTCATTTTAGGCCACTGTCACTACACATATACACTCCCATTCAAGGAAATAAAATAATTCAAAAGTTTGAAAAGTATGCTTCCTTCCTTGATTATTTACGCCAGTGGATGATGGCCATTTAAAATTGTCAGAGCCCTTGACGGGGCGGGAATCATTCCTGAATATTCATTCTAAAGCCATCCTGAGTTGATGTTTTGTTCTGTGTGGAAACTTTGGGACATGTTTTCAGAAGAAGAAAAAATACCTTTCAAAAACTTACATCTTAGGAAACCATTCAACCAGCAGCTGTTAAGTTAGTCTAATGTTTATACTGACCTGAGTACTTTTACTCTATGCATTATGTTAGCTGTTCCAAGAAGCCTTGAACCATCAAGATAGGGTTAGTCTTTACAAGTCACATTTTCTGTGAAGTGGCTATTGGCGACAATCTGCTGTCAGATAAATGCTTCCAAAGGAAGAATTACTGTTTAAATGGATGTGCCTTCGCATGCCGTGGAAGCCCAACTCCTGTTAATTTAAGAATGCAGCCCTCTAGTATTCTCTAAAGAAAGCCAAAAAAAAGTCTTTCAGGTTTACTTTAAATACATCTTTTTTGTATTTATTTAAAGGCATCTTTTTCATGAGGCTGCTGTAATAAAACTATGGGGAGTGAGTGCCGTTTTATTTTACCTTTTTTGGCCTATTAATTTGTTACCATCTATTCACCTTTGTTGACGAGATTTTAATTTTGCCCTTGCTTGAGCATATTGTAAGAATTGTATAAACTGCTGCTCCCTAGGATAACAAAAAGGTCCTTTTAGAGAGAACAATTGGGGGCTCATTTTATTTCTAAAGCACATTTAAAATAACTTATGAATGAGAGTTGTCAGACATGAAATGCTGTATTAATTAAATCTTTCTCGAGCCTTTTTTGCTTCTCCAGCTAAACCAACCCTTTAGAAAATACATGGCCACCTTAATTACAGAGTAGAAGACAAAAAGTATCCTTCACATTCCTGAACCTGAATAAGAATAAGAACTCAATTCATCTAAATAATAACCCCATTAGCTGCTTAACTCAACAGTGCACATGGGAAAATTTTCAAACCACAATGTAAAAAGTGTTGATTGGGTAGATCATTTTCAAGGTTTTGTTCTTTTAATGTTCAAAATGATCATTTTAAGTAAATCTGATATGTCATAACTAGTAGCTTTAAAGCATTTATGACTTACAACAAAAGCTTTGTGTCCATATCCACTAATTCATCTTTGTCCTTTAATGTCTAGCAACAGTACCATTCAAAAATAGACGATTTGATTGACAACACTGTAAAAGAAATCATTTCACTGCTAGTTTCAAAGGTAATGTATTATTTATTAATCTTTTGAATCAAATTAAAAATAATTTTCAACTGGGAATTTTTAGAACTATCACTTACATTTCTTGATAATTGAGAAATTGTCATTTAAAAAACAAATGCAAGGGAAGTTCTAATTTTTAGAAAAGCTGTAAACAAAAACAATTCTGAACACTATGTTGACAGTTTTTTGCATTTATATTTATAATGAATTTTGGTTTTTCTGTAAGAGTTGTTCCTTCAGAAATAACTTCCAATGATATGTTATTGTATCACATTCTTGCACTCTTTCTATTTGTTTTGATTCTGGAGCTGGTAAACTATTTTTCAGGCCTTGAGTGTAGCCTGTTTGTGGTACTAATGGTCGTGGGGCTCTTGATACGATATCAAAGACAGACAAGGCTGGCAGGGTGGTATCTGAGCTTCTCCTCTCCAAAGATTTCCTATTTGATGATTGAACTATCTTTGATGAAGACTGTCGCCTTTAATTATGTAAGTAGAGATGAAGTATAAATGAGTGCACTATTTGGTAACCAGATGGCTTAGAATCCCACTAAGTGATACTAGACTGTCATGAGTGGCATTTGAGATCAGGGACCAATTGGTAAGGGAGAACCCAAGAGCACCAGAATTTAAAGAGGAGGAGGAGTTATTGATTAACGGGAACAAGGTCACAGGCAGGTAAGAGGAATGAGTTCTGTTGATCAATTACACACAAGGTAATGTTTATCAGTATTATGCAATTCAAAATATGTAGAAAGGATTTTGAATGTTCTCATACAAAGAAATATAAATATCTGAGATTAAGTATATTTATGTATTCTGAGTTGACCAATACACAATGTATAAATGTACCAAAACGTTCACTACACTGTACCCCATAAAGATGTGAACTCATTATCTGCCTTTTTTCAAAAAAGAGAGAGATGATGAAAGAAAATTGGTATACTCTAAGTGACACATTTGAGCAGATATAGCTCTTCTCTTCCAAATCTTGGTCAAAGAACTCCATATGGGGCTTCATAAAATAATTGGAAGAATGTACAAGAAGCAAAGGAAAAATCAACGCAGTTTAATAAACAAACGGCAATGCTATTGAGACAAAAATAGATAACCTATAATCAAGGAAAATTTTAAGCCTCATTAATAATTCTAGAGATGTAAAGTAAAACTACAATAATATGCTCTTTTTCTAGTAACTTAGCATGAATGTTTTTAAGTTAACATCTAGTATTTAAAAAGGTGAGATGAGACATTCACATTCCTTGTGTATGGAAGTCTGAATTGTTAAAGCATCCCTGAAGATAGCTTGGAAATATCAAATACATAAGCACACTTTCACCTTTCTGCATTATTTTCATATTACTCAGAGAGATGTATAAAATATATACAATAACATTTGTTCCATCATGTCTAGTTAAAATTTGGCAGCAACTTTAATCTCTAACATACAAAAATTGAGAAAGTCAATTATGGGACATCTATATTAAGAAACTATGCTTTTGAAGACTATTGATAAAGGAAAAATTTCATGATATGGTACTAAGTAGAAAAAAGCTGAATTTTTACATGTGTAAAGTGTGATCCAAATTTTCACCACGTAGAAAAAGACTATTAGATAAGCTTTCACTAGGCAGCAGGATAATAGTCGATTTTATATTTTTTTCTTGAATGCGTATGCATGTTTTCCAAATTCTGTGGTAGAAAGCCTTGAGGCAGAAGACTGTCGCGCGCCTGTCCCGGCCAGCAGGAAGACACACAACACCGTGACAGCGGCAAGCAAGCTTTAATCGTCCTCAGCACTGTACGCCCCGAGAAGCCTCACAATGCGTCCGTCCGTGACGGCTCCTTCCGTGCTTCTCCCCTTCCGCGAGGCGGGAGCCCACATAAATA
>RJWM01013681.1:0-52794 GCA_004363535.1 Dasyprocta punctata
AGGGTAAGAAAAGAAGGGCAGCCACAAGGGCTACAAAACTTCAACTGGACACCCCTTCCCACCCAGAGCCACTTGATCAGGAGTGGGCCATACCTCCTACATTGTGGTGCATAACCCTCCCCAAAGCCAACCCTCCTCACCAGGATATTAGGGTACCTCTAAGCCCCACAGGCCCCCCCCCAGTCTCAAACTCCACAACCTGCCAACCAGGACACACACACCAGCAACTAGCACAGGACAGGGCTAAGCCAATGACTGCCACCTGCCAAGTTCTCCAGGGAATGTCCCGGGATACCATCATCCAAAGACCAAGGTGAGCATTCCCCAGGAGCAGAGCTGGCCAGTCTCAGCATAGGCCTCCCATCCAGCTCCCCTACCCTTGTGCAGCTGACACCTCTCCTAAAGTTAGGCCACTGTTCTCAGAGCCATGGGAGGCCACATCTGGCCCAGATATTGTCTTGAGTCCTTTGGTATCAGGGTGCCATCTTTTTTACAACATTTTTCCCCTCTTCTCAAGCCCAAGGACACTGGAGACCTGACTTCACTCAGCCCTTCACATTTCTTATGACCTAGACATATACGAAGAGAAGTTTCAATTCTCTACTGATCCTATGAATGCAATTTTAAATGAGCCCCTGAGGCCACCACTGAGGTAGCAAAACTGTAGCCCCGAGCAACTGTTTATACATGTGGGGACAGGAGCAGGTGTGTGCACCAGCATGGACATCCTTGAAAGGACTGCAGTGGGGTTTTGAAGGTGCCAGGTATGTTAGGTCCACACCTGTCTGAATGCTGTAGTGAAGGTCTTTAGAGATGGCACTTGGCCCTGCAGGGGACTGGGGAAATCGAGCTGCCTTTCCCAGTATGGGTGAGCCTTGTCTCATCAGCCAATGACCTTCAGAGGAAAAACAAATCTGCCAGAGAAAAAGGGCTGGGGATCACAATACTGAAGCCACCCAAAATGTCCAGCCAGTGCCTACACTTGGGGCATTCCTCATAAACACACACACGCGCATGCACACACACACACACACACACACACACACACACACACATGATTCAGGCCCCGTGTTCCCCCACTTCCCTTTCTGGTTCTGCTCCTCTGTTGAGCACTAAGTGATGCTGTGACCCCAAGAGCCTCAACCCCAGCATCTCACACTGCATTCCTTCCATCTGTTCTCAAGCAGTATCAGGGACAGCAAGAGACTTAATGCCAATAAGTTTACACCCAGAGCATGATAATGAGACCTTTGCCCCAGTGCCATGTCTAATGGGGAGCAGAGCAAACATGCCGTGGGCATGCAGGAGACAAAGAGCTGCAGGCAGCAGTGTGTCTGCAGCTTCCCACTGGCAAGAAAGTACAGAGATGTGTGTGTGTGTCATGTCTGTGGGTCACAGCTGCAGATCTACCTACTAAATGAACACAGCCCACATAGCACAACTGGGTCTACAACCTGCCCAGGGTACAGGCTTGTCCCCCTCCCCTGTGCCTCCAATACTGAGCACTGCACACAGTGGGAGGGCCACCCCAGAGCAGGAGCTCAGCACAGAGCTGAGTGATGAGTACTTGCTGATTTTACTGATGTTCTTCAGTCTTATACCAGGATGTTTGCTTGTTTCCAGTTAGAGAAAAATACACAGTAGTAGGAGCAAAGCAATGACCCCTTTGCCATGAGTCATGCTGCTCCTGGTCCTTGCAAGGAGGGGTCAGTGCACAGCTGCCCTGCACAGTAATGAGCTCTTGGTGCCCTCTGCCATGGACCTCCTGGCTCCTTGTGGAGGAGTGTACCAACAGGGCTCCAGGCAAGACTGACTGGGTAGCATCACCTCAAGTTTCTAGCTCAGGAGAGAGAATATCTCCTCCATTCTGATCCCCATTGGGCTCTTTCCCTGTCCTGTTGGACTTTGCTGTTAGAATTCTAACTGGGCCGGGAGTTTAGCTCAGCAGCACAAGCACCTGCCTGACAAGTGCAAGGTTGTGAGTTCGATCTCTGGTACAAAAAAAAAAATCTAGTAACTACCCACACACATGCCAGATACATACACACCCATCACAGACAATCATTGGACCCATCACACACACCAGATCTACATACCAGATACACACCCACACCGCCACATACACACCCATCTGGCAGACACATCCAGTCTAGGTCCACTAACCATGGAATTAGTGCCTTTATTAGGAAGCTTCTCAGTAACGGCACAAGCCCCTCACTCTAACCCCACCTCATTGCTTGATGGTCTAAGAGACTCTTTACTTCCTCTCATCAAACAAAACTTTCTCTTTACCTAAAGAATGAAGATTTGGAATTTATCAGTTCATCCATTCAACCTCTGTTGAACATGCCCTTAGTGGAACCCTAGGGTCTCCTGGAGCTAGTCTGGATGTGTGTGACCACTAAGATTCTTATGCTGAAAGTCAGTCTCCAAGGTGACACTGTTAAGAAGTGGAGAAGGGAGGAGGCCATGAAGGTGGGGCCCTCATGATGGGATGAAAATCCTTATAGAAGAAGTCCCAGAGCCCCTGTGAACTCCACCATGGTAGGACACTGCAAGAATCACCATCTGTTAGCTGGGAAACTACTTGGGCAGATATCACAGCCGCCAGCTTTGATCTTGGGTGTCCAGTCCCCAGGACAGTAGAAATCACTGTTGCTCATAAACTCTGGTGCAAGGGTGAAGCAGGGACTGAGACCTTGATACCTGCATGGAAGTGAAGCCTCCTCCCAGGTCCATAGTACATCTGGGAGGACACAAAAACAAACAGCAAAATGCAAAGTGATGTGATGACTCCTACAAATGGGTATACCAAGACTTTTCACCTGCCCCATGATGGCACACACAGCCACAAGTGTCCCAAGACACAAAATCAGAGGGCCACAGAATGTTCAAGTCAGGAAGGCTGGGAGTATTCATGATATTGTTCTCACGTGGCAATGTTCTCATGTCAGGAGACAGCTTGTGACTTGGGCCTGCGCAGAGCATGAGCAAGGGTCTGAGCTCAGTCTGGAGCCATTATCTAAGCTCACTTTGTGGCCATGAATGAAGCCTCAGTCTCTAACCGTGAGCAGGACCAGGACTCAGCTCATGAAGATCATAGCTCACTCTGCATCCAAGGTCAGGTCCATGTACAGCCATGATCAGGGCTCAGTATTTGCTTAGGATGAGGGCTTGGTGTGTGACTAGGGTCAGTTGCTTATTTGTGACATGGAATTGGAATTGGAGTGCCATGTGTAGCCATTGTCAGAGCTCAGCATGTGCTTGGAATGGGGGTTGTGTCTCCACACTCTGCCCAGATGCCACAGCCTCTGGCAGCCTACTGAGAGCAGCCTGCCCATCTTACTGTAGGTGCAGGCTGAACCAGCCCTAGCCTGTGCACTTTTTTTTCCCCATGGAAATGCCCTTTGGCTCTGGTCCTGATGATGTTTAAAACTCCTACACTGTCTGAGGGATTTCACTGAGAGCTGTGGCTCAGAGAAGATGAAGGTTGGTGGTGAGACAGTTCCTTTGCACCCTAATCAAAGTGCCTGCACACTCAGATTTGCATAAGCTGATTACAGGAGCATTCTCAGGAAGCAGTGCAGGGGCCTGGCCCCAAAGCACACCCTTCCTCTTAGGGTGGATTAATTATTCCCATCCCAGCTGGTTCCAAAGCCCAGCTTCTTATCTCCCCCAACCTCAAACCACACCTCCTCCCTTTTCTATTTTACTTCACTAAGGACACTGTCTTAGTTACCTTTTACTCATTGCTGAGACAGAATACCTGACGCCCAAAATTAGGGAAGGAAAGGTTTATTTCTTACAGTTTCTTGGGAGTTTCAGTCCATACTCAGTTGGCTCCAAGGCAGCATGGCATGGCAGGGCTGCGTTCATGGCGGTCACAAGCAGCAAGTTCGCTGGTGAGAGAGCAAGAGCACGTACGAGAGAGGGTGGGAGCAAGCAAGAGGAAGACCCACCTCACTTACACTGTATGTCGGCTCCACCCCTGGGCAGGTGCAGCACTCACATTGCCAGTCCCCGTGCCAGACAACAAACCAATAACAAGTGCCAGACTCAGCCCCATCAAAAGTATATGAGGAATTGGGGGGACATAATATATCACCCAATACAGACACCAAACTCAAAACCTAAGCCATCCCGCGCAGCCCCTCTAGTAGCCCTCAGTAGCCCTTGGGGTCTAGTCCCAGGCACTATCCACCTCTCCCAGTGCATCCCTGCCCTTACCTCCCTCAGTTAATCACCACCACCTTCTGCCTAATTCCTGCCATGACCTCCTCCTGGATGTACCCAACAAGGGCCTCTCCTCTCGGTTAAGGGGAGAGGGCACAGTGAGCTGTCATTTTCATGGGCTGAGTCCTGGTCCTACTCGTGGTTAGAGATTGAGGCTTCATCCATGGCCACACAGTGAGCTTAGATAATGGCCCCAGACTGAGCACAGACCCTTGATCATGCTCTGTCCAGACCCAGCACTTGTTGCCTCCTGACATGAGAACCTTGTCACATGAGAACATTGTCAGGGATGCTCCAGGCCCTCTTGGCACACAGCAGCCTGCCTCTGCTCCATAGCCATGGCCAGGTGATGGCTTTGAACAAACACACATAGGATTCTGAGGCTGCACAGAAACCTGGCTCAGTCTCCAGGGCCCCCATGTCTCCTCTGAGGAGTGTTAGCTGCTCCTGGTGCTGCATCATGTCCCCACTTACCAGATGGAGTGCTAAGGGCAAGGGCTGGCCAGGGTGGCACAGTCAGGCACAGCGCCCCTGCATGTTCCCTCCTGCCTCTGGTGGGTGCCTCCACCTGCCCTCTAGCTACCATGGCCCCCCAGCCCCTCATCACTCACATGCACAGACAGAAGCAACCTCACACCCCTGAAAGAGCTCATTCTACCCAGGGCACCTGTTCCTGTCCTGGGGTTTCTGGAGAACATACAGCCAGGGAAAGATTTGGGTAGGGATGAAGAACATCTACAGAGTACCATCACTTGAGTCTGGTCCCTGAGGGCAGAAGGTTCCCCATCCTGCTCTGTTCCTTTTAAGAACCACAAAGTGCAGGTTCATATCCCTTTGGCCCACCCCACCAGCTGTACATTAGCAGTTCAAGGAACAGGAAACTCAACATGGGTCCTGCTATGGCCACAGTTGGTTGTTTATACTGCTCAATCAGTTGCTTCCTGAGAAATAAGGGACACGTACGCTGGTCTCTGTGCTTTCTGTCAGTCATAATGCTGAATTTTCAGGACAAATTCAAGTGTTTCAAATGTAATGCTGGGTTCACAGTGGCTGTGTAAACCAGGCAAACTGGCTGATGTCCATACAACCAGCTCCTGGTAGAACACATAGTGTGACTGCAGATGGGGAAACTGTACTCTATGTACTCACAGCTAACACATATTGCACTCAGGGGATTTGGAGGAGTAGCCTGACTCTGTTGCTTACTATTACATGATCCAGACCAATGACTTAGTCTCTCTGTGCCTTAGTTTGTCCACTTATAAGGAGACAATGACAGTAGCATCCCCACTGGTGTCCAATCTGTCAGAGTTTCTGTTTACTTTTGAGTAGGGAAGGCTCCTCATGAAACAGGTTGAAGATGGCTACAGGAAGTAGAATCATCCAGAGAGGCTGTGGGGTGATATCATCCAGGATGTACTTGTGACCAAAGTTTGCCACAGTCAAAGCAAACATCTCCTGGGGCATCTGATGTGGCTGCAGCTGGCTATCTGGTGCCTAGGACAGCTGTGGCCATCATAGATGAAAGAAAGAGAAAATAAAGTTAAAGGTACCTCTTGGGAAGTGCCAGGCCCTTATGTCCTGTCTTACATGCACAAAATAATTTGTCCAAGTCCTCCACCAGACTCCACATGGAAGGTCTCAAGACAACCACAGACCCTGGCAGTGACAGCTCAGGCCCCAGGTACTTTCTGGACAAATGGGGCACAAACTCAACAAGTACAAAACGCCAAGTCTGCTCTCCCCCTCCAAACTTGCTGCCCAAGACTGCCTCTCTCAGTGGACAGAAACACCCTTCCTGAGGCTCAGCTTTGACCATAGGACCATCTGATCTCAAATCCCTTTCTTTCTTCCTTTCCCCACATTCCCATCTCTCTAGAAACCCTGCCAGTTCTGCTTTAAAACAGAAAATCATGCCTTAACCATTGTGACTATGGTAACTATTGTGACGGTTACGCTGCAAAAAACATAGAACTGCAGATATCTCTTTGATAGGTGAATTTTATTTCCTTTGTATAAATACCCAGTAGTGGGGTTGCTGACTTAGTGTCTATCAGCAGATGAATGCATAATGAGAATGTGGTGTATAGACACAAAGGGATACACAGTAGACTACTACACACAACGGAATACTATTCAGCCATTAAAAAAATAAAAACTCTGTCATTTGTGGATAAGTTAAGTGAAATAAGCCAAGAACAGGAAAACAAATATTGCATGATCTCAGCATATGCAAAAACTAAAAATGTTGATCTCAGAAATGAAGAGTAAAACAATGTTTGCCAGCAGCTGGGAAGGGATGTGGGGGGAGGGAGGATGGAGAGAGGTTAGTCAACAGTTACAAGCTGAGGAGCAGACTGAACTTTGGTGTTCTGTTGCATGGTGAGATGGCTATTGTTAACAACAATGTGTATTTCAAAATAACTAGAAGAGAGGATTTTGAATGTTTCACCACAAGGAAATGATAGATGTTAGAGGTAGTAAATATGCTAATTACCTTGATCTGATTGTGTACACATGTATCAAAACAGCACACTGTGCCTCATAAATTTGTGCACTTGTTATGTGTCAATTAAAATAAAATAAAATTTAGAAAAGAAGAAAAACTCCAGGTGCCTTTTCACCATTCTACTGTGTCTCTCCTGGATGTCCACAGGTGCCTCCTCCACTGGTGCCCTGGCCCTACCTGCTCCCCAGGATGTCCCACAGTTTCACAGTCAGGAGAACCCAGCTGCCTGCCTCAGAGCCTCCCTACCTGGGAGAAACACCCTCCTGCTCCGTGGATCGCCCTTTCCCCAAGCCATTGCAACCTCTTTCAGGTGTGGGACACCATGTTGTGAAGGAGTTCAACCCCAGGAGAATAGTGAAAAGGGTCCTACTACTGCCCAGCTCTCCGCCCAGGGGTGGGTCCCAAAAGAGCCAGAAAGTTCTAGAACCGGAGCCAGCTATCTAGTGCAGGAAGTACCCAGGACAGCAGGAGTTCTGGGAAGTGGAGGAGGAGGATGAAATCCCTGTGGCTGCCCGCTGAGCCAGGATGCACACACAGGCTTGCTATGGGGGTCTCCATGGCCTAAGAACAAGATAGACCCTGGACAGTCACACATTGTTGGTTGTTTAAGAGGACAGGTGACCAGAGACTGCATTAACCCCTTATTAACACTCTCTGTGTTCAAATGGGACCCCAGGAAGTCTACAGGGAGAGTAAAAATGGGCCCCAGAGGGGATGATATCAGAATAGAAAATCTATGGAGGCAGTCAATGGACCAAGACACAGCTCTTGTGAACAATAAGTGGCTTGCTGGCAGGGTTGGGGGTAGATTCACCAAGGAGGACAAACAGCACTCTGCTGATGGGTCTGCTCACACTCTCCTTGGCATCTATATGCTCCTCCTGGGAGGCTGGGCTCCATAGCTTATCATAGACACATACCCAGGCACTCTGTTGGCTCTAATTCAGGAATGGACAGAGAAGCCTCCTATGCCAAGCACTCATGGTGCTGTTCAGGCAGGAACTCACTTCTGCCCAGAAGCCCAGGACAGGGAAATATCTCTGACACCCATCCTTAACAGAGGCAGAAAGTGAAGTTCACAGAAAGGATGTGTATAAAGCAGGTGGCATGAAAATACCACCAGGGTCCTTCTGGTGGTAGGACCAACTCCAGTGGTACAGGTACCATCTCTTCTTTGGAGTTGGGCAGAGCTTTACACAACAAGGATGCTAACACTGTGAGGCTTCAGTGGAGAAACTGAGGACCAGACAAAGAACATGCTGTTATGGCTTATATCTAGATATTCCCCCAAAGCCTCATGTACTCGTAGATGGTGCTTTTCAGGGGTGGCTGGATCTAGGATGTGCGAATACGAATTAAGGGTATGGGATATGTGGATTAGTCCCCTCATTGAATTAGCATAGCTCTGGGTGTGGCTGAATGAATTTACTGAAAAGGGAAACCCACCCTGGGTATAGGTGGCAACAATCAATAGGTTTGTAGCCTGGGTGGAATATAAAGGAACAGAAAGAAGGCAGGCTCCCTGCTGCCTGCCTCCCATGCCATGAACTGTTTCTCCTCTGCCATGCCACCTTGCGTCGGAATTAGCTGTCTGTGGACTGAAACCTCTACAAACCATGAGCTAAAATAAACATTTCTTCCTTTAACCTGCAGGTGTCAGGTATTTTGTCCCAGCAGTGAGAAAATACACATGCCCAAGAGGACAGAATCTGAGAAGTTTCTAGAACCCATCATTGTTATTTTACCTTAGACTGCCTGTCAATACTCACTTCTCCCTCTTGGAGCCCACTGTCCTAAACACACACACACACACACACACACACGCATGTGCACACTCGCACACATGCATGAAATGGGAAGCTCAGAGCCTATCGTCTGTCTTGATATATGGGGAAGGCAAGGCTCCAAAGCTTTCCAGAGGGAGAATTTAGATAAAAGTATAAAGAGACCTCTACTAACATGCCCTGTTTTGTCACTGTCTGACCCTGGTCTTTCTGTCTCTTTTCTCTATAGTATCTACTGAGCAGGTTCTAAGAATCCTGTTTTATTAAGAGAAAACAGTGACAAATGTAGAACCACTGGGCAATAGAATACATGATCGAGGAGGTAGGCATCAGAGAGTCTGTGGAGCAGGATAGATGTCTTGCTCCAAGAATGTAAGAGGCTGAACCAGACCACCACAGACCATCTGTGCACATCATGATTTCACTCAGCTTCTCAGAATGATGGGGGGAAAAAGGGGGCAAGATTTACACTCTCGCTTGAAACAACTAAAAATAAACAAAATGCATAAAATTAAGGTTTTCAAGACATTGGTCATCAGGCAACAAAGAGATGGGAAACAAGTTGAGCTTTATTGTCACAATTTTGATGCCTTGACATAGTCTTCAGGTCCTGGTGGAGAAGAGGAAACCAACGCAGAGTGCTGCAGACCCTGAGTTGAAGACATGGATCTGAGAGTCAGGCATTACAGATGGTGAGAGCTCACAGCATAGAGTACCATGCAGGAGGCAGAGGCCCAGAGAAGGAACACGGAGATTTGCAGAGATGCACAGAACAATGCAGACAATGTGAGTACACTCCTCAGTGTCAGGGAAAAAACACTTCAGCAGACCAAAGGGAACAGTAACTAGTATTCACTCGGGGAGGGGAGAGTCTACTTTGCCAGCCTGCCTGGAAAACTCTCACCTACCCAGGTACAGCTAAAGCCTGGACCTGCCATAGTTGTGCAGAATGATTCATCCTAAATGGAACACTGTTCTGGTTCCACCTATCAAAACTTCAAAGCAAGAGTCAGAATGATCAAATTTCCAACACAAAGCTCAAGCAAATTCATAGGAATACAAAATATCTACCACCCAACAAGATAAAAATTCACAATGTCTAGCATCCAATCAAAAATTACTGGGCCAATAAAAGAAGTAGAAAACCAATACACAATAAAGAGGGGGAAAAAAACAATGGAAAAAACATACTCAGAACTGACACAGATGTTATAATTTGTAGAGAGGGACAGTAAACCAGTTACTATAGTTGTATTCTTTTATAAAGTCACATTTCTTTTTTAAAATTAATTAATTGCATTGGCATATTTTAGATATACACAATGATCACATTCATCATAGGGAATTTGTACCTGTACATGACATATCTTGATTCTTCTTTTTTTCCCATTCCCCTCCCCTCAGTTCAACCCCTCTTCCCTTCTTTAGTTACAAAAATCGTTGTTTCCCTTTTTCCTCCTTTTCATTCTTTTTCTTTTCCCTTCTTTCCTTTCCCTTTCCCCTCCTTAGAAGAAAATGTTCCCCTTCCCATTTGAATGCTTTCTTCTTATTTCACAATATCTATTATACACTTTGTCCTTATTTACACAGAGGAATCATGTGATATTTGAACATGTGTATCCAATTTATTTTGCTTAAGTGTATGGTCTCAAGATGCATCCATTTATCTAGAAATGTCTCAAGTTCGTTCTTCTTTGTGGCAGAGTAGTACTCCATTATATAAAAAATCCTTATCCATTCATTGGTTGGTGGGTATTTAGGCTGTTTCTAAGATTTAGCTATTACAAATTGTGTTGTTATAAACATGGCTATGCATATGTCACTGTAGTATGCTGCTTTAAATTCTATCAGGAACATATCAAGAAGGGAAGTAGCTGAGTCAAACTGAACCACTAGTTTTAGTTTTTTGAGTAAACTCCACATTAATTTCCACAGTGGTTGCACCAGTATATATGCCTTCCAACAGTGGAGAAGGGTCCCTTTTTCCCTACAACTCCTCCAGCATTTGTTATTGGTTGATTTCTTGATAATAGCCATTCTCTCTGGAGTGAGATGGAATCTCAGGGCTATTATAATCTGTATCTCTCAAATGATCAGTGACGTTGAACATTTTTTCATATATTTATTTGTCATTTATACTTCATCTGAGAAGTGTCTATTCAGATGCCTATTTTTGGATTGGGTTTTTCAATTTCAGGGCTTTGAATTTTCAATTCTTCATATATTCTAGATATTGGTCCTTTGAGGAATAACTAGCAAAATTTTTTCTCACTGCAGGTTGGCTTTTCACTCTGCATAACTGTATTCTATATGCCCAAAAAGTTAATGTAAAACTTGAACAGGCTGCATAGAGAATAAAATGGAAAATAAAAAGAAGACCCAAATAAAACTTACAAACCTGAAAACTACAATGTCTGAGATTTAAAAAAAATAATGGGGTTAGTGATAGATTAGAAATTGCAGGAGAAAAGATTAATATACTTGGTGAAATGGAAATAGGAACTACCCGAAGTGGAACACAGAAAACATTTTTAGCATAGCATTGGCAAGGTGGGGGACAACTAACAAACAGCCTAATGTATCTGAAGTACTTCAAGGAGAAGAGGAAAAGAAAGACAGAAAAGAAGAAATTTTGCAGAAGAAATGGCTACACCTTGCCAAATGTGATGGAAACTGTAAGCTCAGAGATGCAAGAGGTTCCAAAAACCTCAAGCAAAAGGAACATGAATAAAACTACAGCAAAGCAGTACTTATGGCAGCACACATCTCTATTCTCAGCACTCTGGGAAGCTGAGACAAGAAGACCTTGAGTTTGAGCCCAGAAACTTAGAAACTTAGTGAGATCTTGTCTCAAAATAAAAAAATAGAAGAAAAATTGGGAATGTAGCTCAGTGTGAAGGCTCTGAGAACAATCTCCCCTACTAAAAAACAAGAAAAACAAAAACACCTACACCATGGCACACCATAATTGAATTTTGCAAAATTAGTGATAAAGAGAAATTATTTTTGTTAAAGACATCTCACATAAAGGAACCAAGATAAGTATGGTAATAGATTTCTCATAGAAAACAATGCAGTACAAGGTTGGAGGGCAGCATGTTCAAAGAACTAAAGACAGAGAAAACCTGGCAGCCTAAAATCTATACCCAGCCAAAATATTTTTCAAAAAGCAGAGATGAAACAAAGACTTTTTCAGCCATACAGGATGAAAAAGTCACAACTTGCTAACTCACATGAAAAGAAACACTAATAAAAGTCTTGGGACAGAAGGCAATGATGACAGGCAATGTGAGCCTTTTCAAAGGAACAGAGAGAACCAACACAGTGCGTTGATCAGATGTCCATCACTGTAACTCCACACACTGAGACAATCAGTTTATAAAGAGACAAGGTTTACTTTGGCTCACTACTTTGGAAGCTTTGGTCCATAGTCAGTTCCTTTTGGCCCATGGCAGCTCATCATGTCAGGAAGTGTATAGTGAAGCAAAACCTCATTTGCCTTATGTCCAGGAATGAAAGACCAAGAAAGAGCTAGGGATCTTGATAGTCCCTTAGAGGGCAGAAAGACCTCCCAACAGGCTGCACCTCTCCAAGGCTCCAACACATCCACATAGCAGCAAGCTAGGGATCAACTTCCAACACATGAACTTTCAAAAGATATTCAACATCCAAACTATAGCAAAAGGTAACTACAGGAGTAAATACAGGGTTCTTTTCTTTCGTAAGTCACTGTGGAAGACTCTTTGGCATGGCAGGATGTGACTGGGTGGGACTCAGCTTCAACCAGCATCAGAGTTTGGTT
Organism: Dasyprocta punctata; assembly: GCA_004363535.1. Lineage (NCBI taxonomy): Eukaryota > Metazoa > Chordata > Mammalia > Rodentia > Dasyproctidae > Dasyprocta > Dasyprocta punctata. Next base: position 12,329 of record RJWM01013681.1, read on the forward strand.
TAGGGCCAGTTTTTGGTGGTCAGTGTAAGGTCAAGCTAGAGGTCAGTGAGTGCTACAGCTGAGAATTGTCTGATGCACAAGGCTCTAGGCTTTCTGTCTTAGTTACTTTTCACTCATTGCTGAGACAAAATACCTGATGCCCAAAATTAGGGAAGGAAAGGTTTATTTCTTATAGTTCTCGGGAGTTTCAGTCCATACTCAGTTGGCTCCAAGGCAGCATGGCATGGCGGGGCAGCCATTTATGGTGGCCACCAAACAGCAAGGCAAACTGGCAAGAGAGAGCAAGACATGCAGTCACCTGGCCCTTACTCTGTATGTCGGCTCCAGCCCTGGGTGGGTACAGCACTCACAATGCCAATCCCAGTGCTGGACAACAAACCAATCACAAATGCCAGACTCAGCCCTGTCCAAATTATATAAGGCCTTGGGGGGACACAGGATCAAACCAATATACCTGATATAACCAAACACCGCAGACTGTGTGGCTTGAACAACAGACATGTATTTTTCATGGTCCTGGAGACTGGCTCCTGAGACCAAGCTACACACAGAACTTGTGGTTCCTGAGGCCTTTCTTCTTGCTGTGTAGACATTATTTTCCCCCTTGATCCTCATGTAGTCACATATGCATCCTGCTATCTTTTTATAAAGATACCAGTCAGATTAGGCTCACTATAGTGACCTCAATTTAACTTCATTCCCTCTTTAACGACCCTGTCTCTAAATATAGTCACAGTCTGAATACTGAGGACTAGCACTTCAATGTGTGAATTTTAGGGGAACACAACATAGCCCTTGACAGAGGCAATCAATGCCAACAGCAGCAAGCTCCTGATGAACTCGGGCTCTCGGCTTTGGGGAGTGGGGAAGGGAGAGCCCCTCCAGCATGCCTGGGATGCCCATAGGGAAGAACAGGAACGGCTGGCACTGAGTGGTCTCCAGGGCTCTCTGCTCGCTCTGCAAGAGGTGGTCGAATTGCTCCTGGGACCTTGACTCAGCCGCTCAGCAATAGAGTTCCACTTGCATAGGTAAAGAAGGCCACAAATGGCCCGGGAGAGCCTGAGGCTGCCCCAGGGGAGTCCTGGCGCCTCCAGCCCGCTGCAGTCCACTCCGCTTTGTCAAAGGTTGTAAATGTTTACTGGCTCTGCTTCTCGCCAGAGCCCGGTCCTCTGTGAGCAGACCCAGGATTAAATGCCACTTGGGGTTTATTTACTCAGCTCTGACAACCAAGGAAATCAATGTTGCAACTGAACTTCTGGCAGCGTCTTTTATTAATGCTTTTAATGTCTGACTTTAACCACTGGGGACTTTATTTGAAGGCATGCCATTGTCTGCTGGTGTGTATGCAAGCTTGGGTGTGCAGACGCACAAATGGCCCCAGTGTTTGTGTGAGTTTGCATGTATATATGCATTAATCACCTGCTTGTATGCAAGGCACATGTATAGAGATACAACCACTATTACGTATGAACAAATATCCTTGAGTGTGCCTGGATAATGTCCCTGTGTGCATGTGTGTGCCCACACTTGTGTATACAGGTATGTGTGTGTATTCTAGGGAGCATATGCATGTTTGTGTGTGTCCACACTTGTGTGTGCCAGTGTGTGTGAGTGCCCAATGTTACATACGGACCCACCAGTGTGAAAAGATCACAGCTACAAACTCATCTCTCAAATCTAGAGGCCGAGAGAGAAAGTGATTTGCATTACTTAGTCATGAACGTGACCCTCATCTCAGTGGGAAATGAACACCACAGGACTCCTTAAAAATCCATCAGGCTGAGTTCCCAGGCCCGTAGATTTGCAATAAGCCTGCAAATGTCCTACTGGTAAGTGACATTTCTCATCCAGGCTTCCCTGCCTGGGCTTTCTCCAGAGTGATATTCATCAGTGAGGTCTGCTACGGAGAACAGGCCCAGAGTACCCCAGGCCTCACCTTATAATCAGACTAGCCTGAGGCTCCTCATGATGAGGCAGCCTATCCCCCATCAGTGGGGAAGGCCCTCTGTCCACCCACCCAGAGGACCACACCACAGTCTAATATTCTTTGAACAGCGTTTCTTGAGTTGAGCAGTACACAACCTATGCAAGTGTCTGTGGGCATACCTGGTTGAATCCATATTTCCCCGCACAAATTCTGGCAGGGAACTGAGTCTTGGACTCCCCATAACTTCCCTGGTGCAACACCTGAGGCTAGAAATGCTAGGAGCCTTTTCAAGGTCATGCTTTTTATCCTGAGGATAAATATTTGTAGTTTTAAGGGATGAGTACAGATCAGGTCCACCCTTCCCTTGACTTTGGGAAAGCCACTTGCTCTACTTGCACCTCAATATCTTCATTAAAATTCTTGCCTGCCTCCCTGGGTGCTGCAGGAGTTACTGCGATAAGAGCTCTGAGGGTGTTTTGTTAGTGAAGAGGACTTGTTATACTATGCATAATAATGCAGTAATACTAGCAACACCGAGACGTAACATGTTTCTAATCATTTGATCAGGGGCCAGCACCAGTCAGAGCTATTTTTGCCTCAGTTTCCCTGCCCTGAGAAGCACAGTGTCTAATCTGCAGAAAATGAAAGATCTGAGAGATGAGACCAGAACAGCCTGGACCAGGTAGAAAGTTGTTGAGTGGATCCTCATCTCTGGAATTCAGCTCCCACCCAGTATTCATCAGCTGGGCTGCCCTGAGGAAACACCATGTGTGCTTTAACAACAGGCCCACTCAGTTTTGGAAGCTGCAAGTCTGGCATCAGGGTGGGCAATTCCAGCTCCGGCCACTTCCTAGACTGAAGACTCCTCAGGGGCCCTCCAGTGCCACAGCAAGTAGCTGAGGCAGTCCTCTCCCTGGGATCAGAACCCTGTCCTTGGGACCTCATTTAACCTGTCACCACCTAACTACCACTCTGTAAGGCATCACCTGTGACTGCAGGAACACAACTTGATGTCTAACGCTCCTTCCAAAATGGCATCTACCTCATGATTGTGACCAAAAAACCCTTGGGCAGTGATTGAACTGCAGATCTCTTTTGGTCCCACTCCTGGGACCAAAAAGTAGGGCTTACTAGGCTTTTTACATTAAAAGTTGCTACCAAGACCTGTCCATTGGTCCCCCTAAATCCTTTCTCCTTCCAGGTGGTAGGGACTTCCCTGCGGCCATGCTTGGCGTCATGAGTCAGTCCTCACCTGTAGGGCCCTCGACATCTCCAGGCAGGACCTCAGGAACTAGGGGCCACCTCCCACTGATGTTTTAATTCTTCAGAACCCTGGTAAGGTGCACTTGCAGCCTGGACACTCCTGGGTGGCTGGAATGAACAGGGAAGCCAGATGGCAGCAAAGGACACTTTTCCCTCCACTGCCCACTCTGTGCTTTAGGAGCATCATCAGGACCAGTTGATGCCCAGGTTGAGTGTGGGCTCCCCAGGGCTCCTCTGCTGGCCTATGATGAGCAGTCAGCTGTGGGTGATGCTCCCCTGACATTCACAACCTGCTCCTTCTCTAAAGGAGACATAGAGCGCTCACTCTTTCACACGAGGCAGGGAGCCCCCCAAGACATGTGTGTTCATCTCCCATTCCCAGTGGCTACCAAGTGGAATGGTAACACCTGGAGATAAATCTGGTCAAAAGGATAAGAACTCTCTGTCCACAGGAGCTGCAACTCAATACCCCTCCAGGATCAAGGTGAGTCTGAAGGACACTAGGAAACACAGCAAGGTCCCTGTCCACTACAGAACTGTCCACATGTCCCTACTACTTCAAGAAGGGCCAGCTCACGTGCTGCTCCTAACCCAGAAGGAAAGCCCAGAAGGGATGAGTGGGGCCTGCAGCTGTACCTGGATAGCATGTGGTCTGGAAGGAGCTGGAGCAGCAGCCTTCCTCCATCTGGCCTCCCTGGCTGTCCCTGTCCTCAGTGGCTTGACCCTGGACACCACATAAGAGAGACCTGCCTCCATCCATGATGCCCTATGGCAGACTCAGGCCCATGTTCTCTGTCCCCACTGTGGGCCCAGTCTGAGGTCACCCTTGGCTCTGTCAGCAGAATTTTCCCTAGGGACTGAAAGAACACTCAGACCAGATGGGCTGGGGTAGTGGCCATAGGGTCTAACCCAGTGTTGTTTTCTCTAGGGCTACCTGGGCTTTCTGCCTTGCATGAACCCTCCCAGTAGGGGCATGAGCTTCCTGCTCAGCAATGTGTATGTCAGAACAAGGGCTGGACACTACTTAGAGACATAACAATGTGTTTTTTGGGGGAAACTCACAATAGGGAAGGGAGTCCTCAGCAGAGAACTGGGCTCTGCTCCACCAAGCAGGTAAAACTGATGGCCAAGGAGCAGGTGGGGTGAGTGGATGGATAATAGGTAAAAGGGCCACCAGAGTGGAGGTTCTACCTAAAACATATTCACAGGATTCTGGCTGGAGGCAGGTCAGGGTGACCAGGCATCACTTGGGGGTGGGGGAGGAACCCAGTCAGATCCCACAATGATCAGGAGGCCAGGGTACTTTCTAATGACTTAGCAAAATTATTGCTAAAGCTAGATTCTTGAAGACATGATCAAGACCAGGACTGTTCATCTCAGAGGATCTGTGTCATTTGGTGAGGAAGTGGCCCATCACCTGGTGGCAGGCACCAGCAGCTGGGTCCTCAACATGGAGGCTGGCAAGGTGTTCTATAAGGGTGGGCCTTCATTTGCAGTGAATTCAGATGAAATTCTGCATTTCCTTTCATGTGAATGAGCACAAGCAACAGGGCCCTTGTTCCTGTGATTTTTCCAACAGTAGACAGCACAGAGTTCTTGCAATGTCACAAAGTATGGTATGACCATATTCCAGCTAGATCAGCACTGATAATGACAGCTAATATGGTTACATCAAACATTTGCTTTTCTGTGCCTTTGATAGCTGCCCTTCCATGTAATTGGTTTTATGAAATTGCACAATTAAAACTATGAAAAGCCTACTCTGAGAGAGGACTATGAGCTTCACTGGATGTCAAGGGTGCCTGCTTTAAAGAAAGGGAGGGTAATATGCAAAGGAATCACCTGACAACCACCTTGAAATAAACACAAGAACAGTAATAGACAACACATGACTCAAGTCATTGAAGGGGCAGATCCAACTTTCACATGGGCATGCCACATGTTTAGCAGGCAATCAGAGAAACATACTGGATGATAAGGTGACTAATTAATGGAAGTCATGGGAAGAAATTTTAGGACTGGAAGTATAATGACTGAAGCAAATACCAGGGATAAGGAAGAGAGCAGACTGCTAGGCAGGTGGGAAGGCAGGTGACAGGCAACACAGAGTTCTAGCAGAAATAACAAAGCAGACATTCAGAGCCAAGAGATGACAGGTGAGAGTAGATGGCCCCATGGCTGTAGGGCAGAACCACAGGACAGGAGGTCACATCCAAGGAGCACAGGGTAGACTCCCTAGGATTAAAGAAGACCAGAGACCTCAGATTGAGGTGGCAGATAAAACTATATTGGTTCAAGTAAAATATAAGAAAAATCAAAGATCAATATTCCCAAAAGCTTCCAAGAAGTGGAAGCCAATGACCAGGAAGGAATGATAGTGGGAGACCAGACTCCTTGACAACAGCATGATATACAAGATGGCACAGTCCTGATTTAAATTATCAAGTGAAAGAAAACTGAACCCTGAATTCAACACTCAGCAAAGTCATCACTTGAATATGATGATGTTAGGAAAATACTCACATCCAAGACAGATGGTTTCTACAAGGAAACAGGAATGTTGAGCACGGGAAAGAAAGGCACAAGGGTGGCTGTGAGCACTAAGCAAGGATGACTGGGCGTTTCAGAAAATTTTCATTATTATCTTTTGAAATAAAATAAAAAGTAATTCACATCTAAAGAAAAGAAGATGAAGAAACAAATCTACAATAAGCCAGAGGGAAAGTTATAGAATATCTCAGCCTCACTAGTCAGGTACATAGGAGTCAAAGGTACCCCAGCACAGTGGGGTCACATCCTTCAGGGTAGACAGAGGCAATCTGGGAACTGCGGAGTGCATCTTAGGAGAATGTGACCTGGCCTGGTATGCAGGCAAAGGTAGGGAACAGCAGAGAAAAGCAAAGAACTGAGAGAATGAATAAGGCAGCAGGATTAGCAACTGTGATCATGTAAGTGGCTTAAATTTTTCAATCAAATTTGCCAATTTAGAGAATCTCTCAACTTGGATTAAATAAAGACAGCCACTCCCCAATCAGCTGCCTACTGCAGACTCACAGAAAACAGAGGTTGTAGGATGAAGAGAACACATCCTACAAAGACATTCATTCTCATACATATCTAAAGGAACTTGGGGATGCAAATTTAGAACCCCGCAAAAGCTTCATGAGATCTACTGGAAACTTCAGGTCTTCTTGGCTCCTCCCTGAGGTCATGTGGGGTTCCCTTTCTGGGACAGAGACATATCCCCCACTCTGCAGCTAGAACCTAGCTCAGATCCCAGCTCTCTCAGTTGCAATGTGATCTGATACAAGCCACTTAACCACTCTGGGCTCCAGCACCCCAATAAGATGTTGGTAGGACAGGTGGAGAACTCAGGAGAAATAGTTATCCAAGGACAAAGTCTGCCTAGTCACCTGCCTAGTACACAAGGTCGGCTACACCATCCACAGTCTCTGTCCAGTAACCCATCATTAACTGGGACTGGCACAGGTCCTAAGGGTGCACAGTGGAGGGTAGTGCCAGCCCTGCCTGGTGTCTGCAGTATACTTGGGAGTGGTGGTTCAGCTTCATGAGACCTATTGGAAACTTCAGGTCTTCTTGGCTCCTCCCTGAGGCCATGTGGGTTCCCTTTCTGGGACAGGGACATATTTCCTGTTCTGCAGCTAGAACCTAGCTCAGACTCCAGTTCTCTCAATCTCAATGTGATCTGACACAAGCCACTTAGCCATTCTGGGCTCCAGTGCCCCAACAAGATGCTGGTAGGATGGGTGGAAGGCCATCAACAATTGGCAAAGAAAAGGTCCTGAAGAGGAAAGGTCAAGGTGTGAGCTCAGAGGGCAGACAAATGAGGACAGATGAGTGGGACTAACCGGTGTGCAACAGGGGTTGTACTGTTTCATACTGAACCTGAACTGTTCCATATCTATAACTTTCCAGTACCCAGAGACAATCATAGACCTTCCTTCCATCACTAGGCAGGTACTCATGACCATTGGACCATCAGACCCCTGACGTCACCAGAAGAACCTGGTCTGCTGTCAGGGCAGAGGCCAGGAGTGTCTTGGGTTATGGAGTTTACTCCAGGCCCAAGCTCACCTCACTTCCCATAAAACTCTGTAGCAACTAGAAAGAAAGGGGTGGATCGTGTCTGGTCCCTGCACAGACAAGGACTTCCTGGGCCTCAGAGATGGGAGCACAAAGCAACCATCTGATAGCACAAAATTACATTCCTATGTGTCAGAGCTGCATAACTAAAGCCACTCCACAAAGGGGAGGCAGGAAGTGTTTGCAGCAATCACAAAGCTAACTGCTTATTATATAAGTAGCTCAAACTGATAAGAAAAGTACTCAGCCACATGCTGAAAAATGAGCAAAATACATGAAAAGACACTGCACAAAATAGGAATCACAAATGCCAAACAAACACATGGAGATAAATCATTTACCCTCCAAAGTAACAAGGGAATTAAACATCACAGCAGTGCCAAGCTGCCCTCAGTCTATTAGGCTGGCTGAGGTTAATCACCCACCAGTGCTGGGGAGGCTGGGCCAGCCTGAGAACCAGCCTCCTGATTTATGCCAAAGCATTCAGGACAGGGGGCACAGTTGGATCCAAAGACTGCAGAAGGCAATGCTCCAAAACCCCCAAGGGGCTCTGGAACATTCACATATGGGGCATGCACGACAGTGAATCCAGGAGCACAGGGAAGCCACATGGAGAGACACCTGTGTTGCTGTTTCAGTGACCCCTGCCACAAAGCTTAGAGACAGGGAGCACAGCAGGGTGAGTTATTAAGGTGGGAAGCCACATCTACAACAGCACTTCAAATCCTGAGAAGTGAGTGTCCACAGAAAGAAGAGCAGTGAACGAGCTGTGGTCCAACCCTACAGTGGGATGTCGTTCAGCCTTGGCAGAGAAGGAGATCCTGAAACCCGAGGACATGGAGGTGGGCATAAGAGGACATGGATCAGGATACCTGTGCACAAGATCCCTGCAGGCTTTTCATCCACAGACAGAAAGCACAAGGGACTGGACAGGAGCCTGAGGGTGAAGCCGACTGGGACAGAGTTTCACTTTGGGAATCTGTGATGGTTCTGGAGATGGATGCTGGAGCTGGCTGAATCATAAAGATACCTGTGCCACTGGCTATGCTTTTAAAAAGGATGAAGACAGTAAATGTTATGGTATGTACATTTTATCTCAAGTATAAATAAATGCATACAGAAGGGTAACAACCTTGAATCCAGAGCTAGTCAACATGAAGATGTGTGGAAATGCTGAGAGTGAATGACCAGCATTTCTGCGAACAGTGGCTTTCCGTTCCCACTTCTCTTCCTACAAATTCCTATAGTGACTTACAGCAAGGGAGGGGGAGGGAGGTGGCTGCTTGTTATGCACATTCTGGGGTTCCTGTAGCCACACAGTGAAGCTGAATGGGAAGGTGCATGGACCTCTGCTCACTTCCCATTGCCTCTCCCCATCCATCTGTAAAAGTCACAGAAACATCCTGTCCCTCCCCTCCTGTGCTCGATTCCCTCTGAAGGGCTTGTTAAAATGCTTGCTTCAGCACCACCTCACATCCTGTATAGGATATGCTATGTACCCCCAAGTCCTCATAGTTTTGATGGGGCTGAGTCTGATGCTTGTGATCAGTTTGCTATCTAGCACCAGGATTAATGACGTGACTGCTACACCCGCCCAGGGGTGGAGCTGAGATACAGTATAAGGGAAGGCGGGTCTTCCTCTTGCTTGCTTCCTGGCTTCCGCCCTCTCTCTCTCTCGCCAGCGCGGATTATGGCTTGCAGCTTGCAGCCGCCATGAACTGTAGCCCCGTCATCCCATGCTGCCTTGGAGCCCACTTTATGGACTGAAACTCCCGAGAAACTGTAAGAATAAACCTTTCCTTCCCTAACTTTGGGCGTCAGGTATTTTGTCTCGGCAACGAGCAAAAAGTAACCAAGACACATCCATAGGCCCTAGATGGGGAACCAGACTCTGCCTTTGAACAGCTTCAGGTGCCTTGGGGTCACTGGCCTGGCACATGCCCTGCACCCCAGACCTGTACTCCTGCAAAGCTTTCTGCACTGACCCCATCTCTAGTGGTTACACGGACACCCATTCAGGTCTCCTCTAGCCAACCTCAGACAGTCCTTTCCTAAAGCCCACTGGGCGCCTGCTCTACCAGACTTTCCCTGCTCTCCCAGAAACTAGGAGACCAAGATTGCACCCTCTATGCCACGTCATGTGGGACGAGAGGGAGAGGACACAGTGCACAGGACACCACAGGCTCCAGGTCACTGTGCAGTCCTCAGTCTCGGTTTCTATAAAATGGGGTTAACTGGGCAGGCGCACATTGAAGCCAGGATCCATTGTAGCTGTAGCACAGCTCAGAGCTCTGCCCTGTTTCCCCTCTCTCCACCCACCTTGTGCATGTCTTCTTCCTGTCCGCTCTACAGAGCAAGCACCAGGGGTCCTCACAGGAGACTTCCAGGAACGGCCACATCTCAGACAGTCTGCTTGGCCCAGATGCCATGAGCACCTGGTGTCATGCCTTTGGTGCACCCACCAGTTGACCAGGGACTGGTCTGGTCCAGGAGCACTGCTGGCTGTAGGCAGGCTGTGTAGGGTTACCATGGCTTTGGCTGGACAGAGCCAAGTGTGACTGATCCAGTGGCACTCCCACCAATGATGAACAACTGAGGTACAAGCAGGGCATAGTGAAGTCACCCAGGATTCCACAGCTGTCCAAGGAGCCAGGGGTGGACACAGGAACATGATGCTATAGCTCAGTCATGCCCACTTGAGCAGGGTCAATCTCACCAAGAAAAAGCACATGTAACAGAAGCCAGCCAGCAGCACTGCAGTTGAAGTAGGGGACAGAGCAAGCAGAGTGGTTGTCTACATCTTTTCTGTGGTTCTGACAGGATCCACTCAGTCACCCTAAGGGCCACCATACAGTTTATGACCCAGGATGTTTGCTTCACTACCTCTAGTGCCACCAACAGTTGGCAGACCTGGCCGTGCAAGTGTCTTCCTGATGTTTCTGCAAAACAGGAAACAAAGAATTGCATGAAGAAGCAGAATGAAGGGTCTGCTGGGCTACGATGCCCAAGGCTACAGTGCAGCCCAGCATAAGCAGAGAGTTGGACAGCACAGAGCTGGGTCATCGCAGTCAGGGCCACGGAATGTCAGTACTGCAACTCTTGATACTGGCAGAGAGGGGGATTAAGTACAAGCTGGTTGTGGTAGATGAGGGATCCCCTGGAAAGAAATGGGTGCTGCTGGGTCAGAAAGCTGGTTCCCCAAACCTCCATCCTATCCCCCTGCCACCTGCTACCACCCCAGACTTGCCTGTCTGTCAAATGGGAGCACTGGAACCGTTCCAAGCTCACAGTCCCCAGGAGAGCCAGTGTAGGCCTTGTCAGCACAGGGTCCTTGTGACCTGGCCTTGTGCCCTGGCTTTGTGACCCTGACTTGCTCTGTGACCTTGAACAGGCCCTGCCCTTAGTCTGAGACCTTCCTGGTTCCCAGCCCAGATCCAGGGGTTTCTGTACATCTGAAGCTCTGATTTCAATCTATATAAACTGCCACTTCCTGCAGCTTTCCCCACGTTGTGCATATGCGTGTGCTTAGGACACTGCCCAGTGAGCACTGATGGTTTCCTGTCACCCTGTGATGCCCTCTGTCCTGCCACGACACCAAGACAGATTTTGTCCTTGTCCCCATTTATACTTGAAGAAATGGAAACCCGGAGAAGCCAGGCATGATGCTGTGTCTCCCACAGAAGGTGGTGAGCTGGGACCTCACACCTCTGCAGCCCTTTCCATGAGGACAGCGAGTGCACAACCTGAGCCCTTTCCCCTGCTTCTCCATCCCCGTGTCCTGGTCTTTGTGGGTCAGCCTGTGTCTACACAGGTCTTTGTCCAAGCAGGAGACAGGGCAGCCCCTGGTGTGGATAGCTCCACACAGCATTTCTTTCCACATTTCTTTCTCCATATCCAAATCTTGCTCCCAGGAAAGGGCTCTGAGCAGCTTTACCAAAAGCACATATTCCTGGGGTCACAACAGGCCTGAGACAGTCCCTGCCTTGGCCTGTGCCCACCCCCAGGCAGAATAAGACCTGTGAGCAGAGAGAGGTCATGAGAGGCGAGGAAGCCGTTGGCAGAGCCCCAAGCCATGACTCCATGGGCTGTGTCTGTCCACAGGCTCCACAGTGGGGTGAATCCTGAAAGGTGGGCAGGATAAGGTAGAAGGGGTTGGTCAGAGAATGGCCCAGTCTGGAAGCACACACACAAGTAGCTATGGGCAAGGGCTGGTGGGACACTGTGGCTTCCCCTAGACAAGGCAAGGTATGACCAGTGTGGTGGCGGATCACTGCTCCCACACAGCTTTATAGGGCTTCATGGCCTCCTTGCTCTGGAAACCCAGACACTGAACATCCATTATCCCTTACCCATCAATGAACAACTATGGATTAGGCTGCACTGGCGCCAGTTCTGGCCCTTAAAAGTCCCCTCTGTGTCAGTAATTGCTGGGGTCTGGTGCGTCTGAATGTGACACTCAGCACACGATGGCCTGTCTGGCCATTAGCCTGCCGCCAGGGCCAGAGGTCCTCTTGACAAGTGGTGACACGTGCTTTGTCTGCTGTAGCTCTGACTTCGGTGGCTGCAGGGGAGGAGGGCTGGTGAGGAGAGCACATGCAATTGCTAAGAGTGTCACAGAGCACGGAGAAAGCTTCCACCAAACTTGGGCAACCATGTCATTTAATTCTGCTCCCTTTGCCTGAGCCGTGTCCCAGCAAAATGCCAAACAAATGAAATGAAATGTCACTTTGTGCCTCAGAAAACAAGACTTTCCTTTCCTGAGTTCAAGCTGGCTGGGATCCAGGAGGTATTCTTAACCCCACAGGGAGCACAGAGTCCTGGGGTTCAGGGAACCCACACACAAAGCTTCTCCCACCACTGGGCTGGCAGGAGAGTGGGTGGAATATCACCCTGCACGCATGGCCCATGCAGAGTGCTGGCCAGCCCAGTGTCTGGCAGCTGGTCTTTCAAAGCCCCAAGGAAGCTACTGGAACAACCTAAGCTCTGTTTACCTGAGTTCCCAAGGCTGCCAATACTTCTGATGATATCTCCTTGGAGACAGGAACTAGCTCCCCACCCTAAGTCAACTACAGCCCCCCTGAAAAAGTAGGCAGGTAGCCATCTCTGCACTTGCCAGACCTTACTCCTAAGCTCCATCCCATTCTCCACCTCACCAGGCAGTTCAATGAGCAGGGCAGGGGCCAAGGCAGGAATCCAGCTTTTGGGTACACTGTCCGTGTCACAGTGCCCCTCTTTTACCACTGGGCTAAACTGGGTCTAGAATGGATGTTCCAGGTTCTGATCCTGAACCCAACGGCATTCACAGCTTCAGTGCCACAATGCAGGAGCAAGGCCAAAGGGTGGAGGAAGGGCAAGGGGGAAAGCAAGAAGAACAAAGCAACCTCACAGGGTGCTGGAGAAGACTGGGCCTGACAGGCATGAACATGAGGTTGTAGTCAAGTTCAAAACCCACTGCTTACTCTCAGACTTTGGCTGTGCAGAGGACAGTAGCTCTGACTCCAGAGATGGGCAAGGCCAACATGCACAGTCTCACTACTCCACCGGGGCCACCGAAGCAGTGATTACTCCAGATACTCCCCTTCCCTGTCCCTAATGCCCAGCCCCCAGCCCCAAAACCATGAACCTCGGTAGGACAAGCACCAGGCATGCCCCAAACTGCTTCAGACAGCAGTGGTGAGGACAGGCAGTGACTGTGAGGCTGATGGTGAAGCTGGCTCCATGGCCGGCACAGGAAGCCCTCGGACAGAGCCACCCGTGCCTCACAGCACGTGGACAACTTGCCCACCCCAGCCCTCTGTGCGATCCCTTGGGAAGGTGAGCTCCCTGCAGGTAAGGATGTCCACCAAGCTGTCACCTCCACCTATGATTCTGGGGAGAGGAGTGGGAAAGAGGGCCCAGTGCACACACACGCACCCTCCATGAACAGGGTGCGTTCTTCCTCTTCTCTCAACTTCTACCAGTCAAGTGCACTGGAAGGCAGCAAAATGGAGAACCATTATCAAGTTTTATAGAGGTTTTTCCTTTATTAAAAAATCACTTATTTGGCGTCCAAACTGTGCTTTTCTCCAGCCCTTACGTGTTACGGGGGATGGCAACAGCTCTGCTCTGTGATCTTCGTCTCCCACATGCTCCAGACACAAGCTGTCCTCAAGGAAGCTCCATGCACGGCAGTGAGCTGGCCCATCAGGCACACGGTCATATTGGAGGCTGTGCCTGACTGGGGGATGGAGGGTGCCCACACTGGGTGAGGGGCAGGAAAAGGCTGAGCTGGAGAAAGGGGGACATAGAGGGTAAAATAGCTTTCCTTCAAATTCATGTCCATTTCCACTGGAGACTTTAATGGACTTTATTTAGATCACAGATGAGATCAAAGGAAAACAATCCAGGGATTACAGTATCTCTTAAACCCAGTGACTGTGGTCCTTATGGGAAAAGGGAGGTCATGGAAACAGAGGGAAGTGGCCACGTGACAATGGAGAAGAGGAAGAGAGTGGAGTGACGTGTCCACAAGCCAAGGAACATCTGGAGCCACCAGAAACCAGAGGGGGTAAGGAGATCCCCTTCCCAACCCAAGAGTCTATGGAGGGAACATGGCCCTGCAACACTTTAACTTCGGACATCTGACCTCTGGAACTCTGAAATAATAAACTTCTGTTGTTTCAAACCACCCAGCTACCACAGCCCCAGGAGACAAACTCAGGGCACCGATAAAGCAGTCACAAATGGATCTGGGTGCAACAGAAGAGCCCTGAAGTTTGGAAACTGGTGAGGCCCTACCTGGAGCCCCCGGCTCAGGGCCTGCCTGCTGCCCCTCCTCTTCCCGCTGCCAGTCTTCTCTTTGGGTGTGGGGGGACCCTGTGCTCACAGATAGCACAGCAGGGTGCTGCCAGCTCCAGCCACATAACAAAGGCCTTTTCATGTGCTAGTGTACTTGTTGCCCCTATTCTGGTTGGCACAGCTTTAGAAGCCTGCCCAGCCTGCCCTGGCCATGACCTCTTTTGGTTGAGCTGACAGGCCACTTACATCCAAAGGTGCCTCATCAGGAACCCAGCCTCACCAAGGTCCCTGTTGCTGGTGGTCTCCACACCTGGAGGCCCCACTGAACATCTCATGTGTTGACACCCTGTCTTGGTAGGCAGACTACAGGGTGGCCCATGGGCCCCACATCCTCCTGTACAGTGCCCTCCCCTTCAGTATCTTGCCTAAAAATTTCCTTAAATGAAATTTTAATTTTAAGGTAATTATAGATCAACCTGTAGCTGGGAGAGAGAATATGCAGCAATCCCATATGCCCTGTAGCCAGGTTGACCCAGTGGTGCCTTCTTATAAAATTGTCATGCACTGTCACAGTAGGGCTCACACAGGACATCAAGATGCAGGACACTCCAACACTGCTCAGAACTTCATCTCATGCTCCATCTCAGCCTCGCTGAGTTCTCTTCTGTCCCACCCCTCCTTCACACCAAGAACTACCAATCTATTTTCTTCATTTCTCTAATTCTGTTATTTCCAAAAGGTTGAATCAACGGAGTTAACCAATGGGCTCAGCGTAGCTTCCTGGAGACCCACCGTGTGCGTGTGTGTGTGTGTGTGTGTGTGTTACTGTGTTTTCCTATTGCTCACCCTCAGGTTGCCAAGGTCTGACCACTCACCACTGGAGGCGTTTGAGCTGCTTCCAGTTTTGGGCTCTTACAGACAAAGCTGCTATAAACATTCTTGGGCAGGTTTGTGTGTGAACGAGAGTTGTCTTTTCTCCGGGACATATGCCCAGGAGTGTGACTGGTGGGTGGTATGGTAGTTGAAAGTTTTGTTTTTAAAGAAATTGCCAAACCCTTTTCCAAAGTGTCTGCGTCATTTCATATCCCCTCCAGAATTGTAAGAGCAAGCTGGTGTCCCTGTATCCTCCCCAGCCTTTTGAGTTGTCTCTGGTTTTTATGTTAGCCATTTCAATAGGTGTAGAGTGGCATCTCACTGTGGTTTTGATATGCATTTCCATAATGGGTAATCATGTTGAACAGCTTTTTATGTGTTTATTTGCCATCTGTATATCTCATTCCAGGAAGCATCTCCATACTGTGTTGGTACTCTGTTTGTTACTGTTTGGTTTGAGCTATTTCTATAGTCTAGAAACAGATCCGTTGTTCGACAGTCTCATTCTCAACAGTGTTCTCCTGCTGAGCGCTTCGACTTCATCTTTTCGACAGGAACTTTGAAAAACAAAGGTTTTCAATTCAGCGAACTCTAACGCACAGTATTTTCCCTTTATAGATTGTGTTTCCAGTGTCAAATCTAGGAACTCTGCCTAGTCCAGGATCTAAAGATGCCTCTCCTGCTTTTTCCTACAAGTTGTATAGCTTTATGTTTTACATTTACATTCATGTTTCAAGTCAATTTAATTTTTGCTTAAAACATCAAGTTTTGGGAGAGGTGCACGTTTTTGTCTATGGATATGCACTTGCTCCAGCAACCCTTGCTGAAAAATTTATCCTTCTTCCATTGAACTCTTTTTATACCTTTGCCAAAAATCAGTTGAATGTATTTGTGGAAGTCTGAGTTCACCACTGTGTTCCATTGGTCCATGTCTGCTTCTCTCTGCCAACTCCGCCAGTCTTGATTACTGTAGCTACACAACAGGTCTTGAAGTTGAGCAGACTTCACTTGATTCTCCTTTTTCAAAACTGCTGAGCTATGGCAGTTCCTTTGTCTTTCCGCATAAACTTTAGAATAATCTTGTCTATATAGCTTTTAAAACTTACTGAGATTCTAACATGAGTTGTGTTAAGTGTGTATAATTGGTGAAAGGGAATTGATTTCTTTACTAAGTTTTCTTCCAATTCATGGACATGGTATGTCTATTTATTGAGATTTTCTTCTCTTTTCATTTCATCAACATTGTGCTGTTTTCAGCCTACAAATATGTGCACATATATATATATATATATAACATTACAGTTTTAATTTTATCTGGCATATATACCTATATATATATATATATAACATTACAGTTTTACTTTTAATTAGTAATACGTAATGATTACATTCCTTGTGGGGAGTTGGTACATGCACATAACATACCTCAAATCTTTTTTTATCCCACTTCCCTTTCCCTCCCCTTTCTCCTCTCTCCCTCTATCTTTTGATCCCTTTTCCACTGGAAAAAAGATCTATCTCCCTACTTCCTATTACCTATTTTAATTTTTCCCTTTATTTATATTTTGGGTTTTTAATCTAAGATAAACCATGTATTAAAGTGATTGTAAATGGCATTGTGTTTTAAATATGTGTCTACATGTTTACAGCTAATATACAATTAATTTCTTGTCCTGAAACTTTCTGAATTCATTAATTTTAGCTAGGAATTTTTTGTGGATTCTTTGAAATTTTACACATAGTAATTATGTCATATCCAAATAGGGTCATTTTAGTTCTTCTATTCTAATTTGTATGATTGATTTTATTTCCCTTTCTTGCTTTATTGCACTGGCTAAAATTTCTAGCATTATATTGAATAAATTATGCAAGAGCCGATATTCTTACTTTGTTCCCAACCATAGCTGAAAACAATATTCCATTTTTTACCGTTAG
The DNA here is from genome assembly GCA_004363535.1 of Dasyprocta punctata. NCBI lineage: Eukaryota > Metazoa > Chordata > Mammalia > Rodentia > Dasyproctidae > Dasyprocta > Dasyprocta punctata. Next base: position 29,208 of record RJWM01013681.1, read on the forward strand.
TTTGATGGTTTTACCATTAACTCGATGGCTTTGCCATTAATTGGAGAACTTTTATTATGAATAAATATTAAACTTTGTCAAATGACTTTTCTGTATCCGTTGATATACTTTTGTTTTTCTTCCTTACTTGTTCATACAGTGACTACATTGCTTGATTCTCAAATATTGAACCAGTCTTTTATCTATGCAATAAAACTCTGTAGGTTATGGTTTACAACTCTTTTTAAATATTACTGAATTTGCCTTGTTTATATTTTAAGGAATTTTGAATCTATATTCACTAGGAATATTGGCCTATAATTTTCTTTTTGTATTTGTGGTTTTGGTAATTCTAGTTTCATAAAATGAATTAGTAAGTGTTCCCTCTTACACTATATTCTAGAAGACATGGTATAATATTGATATTGATCCTACATCAAATGTTTGGTATAATTTTGCAATGAAATCATCTGTACAGTACATTTTTGGGGAGAATTTTTCAATTATGAATTCAATTTCCCTATTAATCCTGGGGCTACTAAAGTTATTTACTTTGTTTTGGATGAGTTGTGGCAGTTTGTATTTTCAATGATTTTGTCAGTTTTACCTAAGTTGTAAGTATATGTGAGTCAAATTGTTTATATCATTCCCTTTTTAACTTTTCAACGTCTGCAAGGTATCTTGTTTTATTTCTGGCTTTGGAAATTTTTGTCTTCTCTCTTTTCTATTTGTCACTCTCTAAAGTTTTGTCAATTTTAGTGTTCTTTTCAAAGAACAAGCTCTTTGTTTCATCAATTTTATCTATTATTTTTGTTTGTGATTTCATTAACTTTTGTTCTGATCTTTACTGTTTTCTTGCTTTGCTTGCTTTAGGTTTATTTTGCCCTGCATTTTCTCTGTCTCTCAACTGGAAGCTTAGATTATTAATTTAAAATCTTTTCTAATGTATATGGTTAGCACTTTAAATATCCCTTTTAGAGATCTTTAGTTGTGTCTCACAAATTTCAACATGCTATGTTTTCATTTACTTACACTTTTAAAAAGATTTTTGTTGCAACTTCCTCTTTGACAAAATACATTTTTAAAAAGTGTGTTGTTTAGTTTTCCAGAGTTTGGAGATTTCTCTATTATCTTTCAGTTATAATTCTAGTTTAATTCCATTGTAGGTAGAAATTATTTTTCATATGATTTTGATTCTTTCAATTTTGTTGGAGTTTGTTATATGGCACAGGAGATGATCTACCTAAATATATGTTTATGGGGACTTAAACAGAATATGAGTTCAGCTGCTGGTTGATAGAGTTCTGTATTCTTACTGATTTTATGTCTAATTATTTTACCATTTTTGGAGAAGAGTACTGAAGTCTCTAATTATAATTGTGGTTTTGTTAGTTTCTCCTTTCAACTCTACAAGCTTTTGCATATTTTGTAACTCGGCTGTTTGGTTCATATACATTTAGCATTGCTACATCTTCTTCCTGAATTGACCCTTTTATCATATGGTAATGTCCCTCCGTGTCCTTTGTAAATTTCTTTGCTAGGCTGTCTGCCTCATCCGATAATGATATGGCCAATCTGCATTCTTTTTATCAGTGTCTGAGTGATATATCATGTTCCCTCTGCTTTGTTTTTTAACATATTGAAGTCAATTTTTTTAACATATTGAAGTCAATTTCTTCCTGACATCTAAGAGTCAGGGTTTCTGTTAGTGCTGGGAAGGGAAGGGATGTCTGGCCTCTCCTAAGGTCCCCCCTGTTCACACAGCGAAGACAGCGCAGTTACTGCTGGATGACGGTGGCCATCCTGACTCTCCTTAGACCACACCAGTGGGGAGAGTGGGAAATTCCATGTCACTACTGTGGGGGTAGAAGCCTAGTCTTGGCGCTATAGAAGAGGCCCTAACAGGCACTGAGGGTCAGAGTCTGTCTCCTTATTTAACCACCTCTGGCACCACTGGGTCAAGGTGTTGGAAGCCTCATCATAGCCTCCCTGGGGTTGAGGTCCAGGCTCCCTACTCAGCCTTTGCTGATGAGGTATAAGGCGAGGTCACAGTTTTTCTTTAGCATGTAGCTGGAACAGGACAATCATTATCTAATTTTCTGCCTTGCATCATTGTGATTTCATTGATAATTGGGCCAAAGACAGCTTCTGCTGCACTTGTTCTGTCTACACCAGTCAGTGCTTCTAGTTGCCAGCTCTGCAGCTCCAAGTCAGGGGCAACTGAGGCAGAGAGACAACCCAGAGAACCTACCACTATGTTCTTCCTTAGGTTTTGAGAACTCTGCCACCTGCCTTCTTCCTTTCACTTTTCAGAGGGTCCTTAGGTTTATTTTATGTATGATGCCCAGGGTTGCTGGTTGTACTTAGCGGGAGTAACAGGGAAACATAAACTGATTTCATTTTCCCTGAAGCAGAATCCACTTGCTTGGGCCAATAGAGTATAGCACAGACGATGACTCTCCTACCTCAACATTTCATGTCACCAGTCTCCATCATGACCAGTAGTACACAGCAAAGGGAACTGCATCACCCATAATCTCATCGTGTCAGGTGAGATGCCCCCTTGGTAGCAGGATCCCTTTAGGAACTCTCCTTGCTGACCTGAAGTGTGGGCAGGTGGGGACTCACCTGATGAGAAACTATGAATAGCTTCTAATTAATGGCAGCAGGAAGCTGCAACCACTGACCTCACAACCACAGAGAAGTGGCTTTTACTAGCCACCAAAGGAAGTTTGGAGAAGGATTCTTCCCACTGATCCACCATGTGAGAATAGTCCCCTAACACCTTGCTTTGCAGCCTGTGACCACAGGACTCGCCTACCCAGTGTACCCAGCACTGGTCCCAGTGTGACAGTGTTGGGAGGGACCCTTGGGAGTTGATTAGGCCTTGGGATGGAGCCCTCCAATGAGACTGATGCCTGTGCCACAAGGAAAAGTCAGAGAGACAGCTGGTTCTTTTTTTGCCCCGAGAACACAGAGGGAGACAGCATTTATCAACCACGGAGCAGCCTTGTGAGAATTGTTCCCCACAGACTCTGAGCTTGTACATCCAGCAGCAAGATTGTGAAAAACGGTGCCTACTGGGTACAAGCTGCTTGGCCTGTGGGGTTTTGATATAGTGGTTAAGCTAAGGCACACAGTAACTGTGACACTAGGAGAGTGTGTTGTTCCAACACACTGCACTCATGGGAACTTGCCGTGCACCAATAGATAACCAATATAAGACACCTAGATGGAGTCCCCAAATCTGCATTCCTTCTGCAGCCTCTGTGCATCAGGGGACATTCCTTCCTGGCTTCGCTCCCTTGCTGTATGCATCAACCCCACACTAGTGCTGACTGGGCTCAGGCTGACATTAACCCTCTGGGTGACCTGAGCTTACAGATGACAGGGATGTGGGCTCAACCACTCCAGCCTCCTCTGTGGACCTGTAGTTAGAGGATGCTCAGGCCCTGCTGGCAATGAAGTGGTGATCAGGGGAGCCTGTGGCTCACTGGGGAGGCTGACTACCTCCTGCATGGCCCTGCAGCCATGCTAACAGATGGGTGTTTCAGGGAGGCAAACTCCCAGCACTAATTCAAGGACACAGATGTTGAGGGACAAGAGGAAGAGACAGGAGGCCTGGAAGATAGGGACCTGGTGTGTAGAGGCAGAGGCTGGTGGACAGCTCAGTCTACATACCACCCTCTCTGCTACCACCATGAGGCTCCTGAAGGCCCTGTTCTTTTCCTTATGGTACCACCAGCCGTCACCCTTAATCTGGATGCTGGGTCCTGACACCCCTGGTGTAAGGACTGGTGACAACAGCTCGGTCCCACCTCCTGGCACTGAAATCCTGCTCCTTCACCTCCACACTCAGCCATAGGCCACACAGAAGCCATCAGCTCCAATGGACACAGCAACTCCACTGTTCAGACCCTGTCTCTATCACCCCCACCCCACTTATGCTTCCTTCACCTCACTATGGTCCCCATGGCATCATAACCCATCTGCCTACACCTCACATAGCCAGAAGCTCCTCAAGAGGCAGCCTTGCCTCCTGCCAAGGACCATTCATGGCTTACCAGTGCCTCAGGGTAAAGTCTACACTCTGGGTTGCTGTGCAGGCCCTCCATGGCCTGGTCTTTGATGGCTACTCCACTCGCAAGGCCATCCCTTGGGATCCAGATGTTCCTGAGCTCAAGATGCTTCCTGTTCCTCTAATCTGGCTTTTGCAGCCTGCTTCCTGATGCTCTGTAAGGCTGCCCTTGCAGCCCCATCTCCAGCTTTCCTGCCACCAACCCAAGCTGGGAAGCTTCTCTTCAGCAGGACACAGCTGTCCCTGTGAGCCACATCCCCTTGCCTGCCTGTATGCTTTGAGATCCTGAGCATCAGATGGAGGGAAGGGAGATGAAGGAACTTGAACCTGACAATTAGATGGGGCAGGGAAGGGGGAAGTCAGCATCCGGAGCAGACAGAGCTTCTGTTTGGGAAGACGGAAAGTCCTGGAGACGAGCAGTGGGGTGGCAGTGCAGCAAAGTGAACGTCCTGAATGTTGCTAAATTGTACACTTAAAATTGTTTAAGGTGACAAGTTTTACGTTATGTGTATTTTACCACAGTAAAAAGTAAAGAATAATTATAGTGAAATAAAAGCACATGAGGACAAAGAAAAGACTTTAAAATGTGTAGGACAGCACTATACTCATTAATTCTATTTATAGAAGTCTATCCAGAAAAAAATAACCCTTTAGATTAGGTGAATGCATGACGATTATCATGGAGACAATATTTATATCAGAGATGATGTGGAAATCATCTATTTGTTCAACAGGGGAAGTGGTGAAGTACATTTATTCTGAAATATTTGTAACTCTTTAGAGTGATATTTATAAAAATAGCATAAATCAAAATTTTCTTATGATATAATAATCAGTGAGAAAAATAGAAACTAAATTTTAAATATAACAACTTAAAAAAGTCTTTATATCAGAACATCAAATAATAGTAAAAATGCTTGAGTTTAACAGTTTGCACTTGGAAGCCTTTTTTATTTGTGATGTTTCTTTAATTATGAATATATAACACTGTGATAATAAAAATTTCATTTTAAAAACAGTTTATAGACTTACTTTAAATATGTAAAGATAGTTTATAGACTTATTTTAAATATTTTTTTAAAAAAAGGAAGAAAAAGAGAAAGAGAATGGGAAGCCTGTTGAATTGCTCACTTTCCAAGAGGGGGCGCTCTGGAGCTGCTCGGCCTCCAGGAGCGATCCTGTGACGATGCAGGAAGAAAGACTCCATCTACCCACCAAGGAGAGAGAGGCCGTAAGAGAAACCAGTCCTGTATGCACCTTGATCTTGAACTCCAGCCTCCAGGGCTGTGAGACAAATGTCTGCTGTCCCATCTGCCAGGCCATGACCCGAGTTGACCCACAGCCCTGACTCACATGGGGTTGCAGGTGAGGCGCTCTTCCCCCTTACTGACTTACAGACCTCACAGCCTTCTGCAACCTTCCTCCTTCCGTCTCCCCCACGGTCCTGTCCCTACCCAGTCCCTAGCCCACGCTCACAGTCGATGCTGTTAGCACGATCTGCTGAAGTTCCCTGTGTCCCTGGCTTCCCTGTGGGATTGCAGGACATGGAGGCCTGTGTTGGACAGAAGATTGTGAACGCACCTCTAGGGTAGAGGCTGTGATTCCTTCAGCACAGGAGCCTGGGATGGAGCTGCACAGAGGAAGCCAAGGCAACGCTCAGGCAAATGAAGAAAGCAGCACACACAGAATGCCAGATGTGTGCTGCCCTGTGAGCACTTTGCCTGTGAAACTGAGGCCTGTCTACCATTATCTCTTCTACAGATAAGGAAGCTACAGAGGACATAATTTGGCCGCTTTGGCCAAGAAGAAATGGCCAAATATAATGTGGCCAAAAACAAGTTAATCACCATAATAGCATGCTAAATGCTATCCGGTTAAATTGAGTCTATGCTGTCACCACATGTAGAGAGTTCAGTGTGTAGGAATCACTCTTGCATTTCTAGTTAAGTGACAAACTTGCTTTCCCACTGTGTACTATGTGTCCCAGGGCCCTTTTATTCTTGCCCCGCCAGATTTCTCAGCACTTCCTTCCCACTCTGCACTGCGTGATAGTGGGAAAATGGAGCATCGTGACTAGGTAAAAGATTCAAGATGTTAAACAATAATCTTATTTAATGGACCCTTTCGTAACAAAAAGCTTCTTGATGTGGGTCTGGACCATGATTGTTTGAGTTTCAAACGCAGACAACAAAAGCAGAATGGGACAACAATAGTCCAAAAGGTTTCTGCAAAGCAGGGGAACAAGAAACAAGAAAAAATATAGCCTATTGGTTAGGAGAAAATATTTGTAAACTGTATGTCTGATAAGGTGTTAATGTCCAAAATACATAAAGAACTTCTACAAGTTAATAGGAAATAACCTAATGAAAAATGAGCAAAAGACCTAGTATTTTAGTTACTTTTCTCATTGAGGAGACAAAATACCCAGCACCAACAAGTTAAAGGAGGAGAGGTTTACTTCAGCTCACAGTTTGTACAGGTTTCAGTCCATAGTCGGCTGGCTCCAAAGCAGGGTGGCATGGCACAGAAAAACACTTCATGGCATGGCAGGCAAAAGGCAGTGAGCAGCAAGCAGCAGTAGCAAGCCGCCCTTTTATCCCATCCAGGATACAAGCGTTTTGGGTGGTGCCATGCACACCCAAGGTGGGCCTTCTCATTAACTACACTCACAACTATGCTAAAACAGTCAGTGGACTAATTTACTTATCACGTATCTTTAGTCCATATTCATACGCCCTAAATCCAACCACCCCTGAAAAGCCTCACCTATAAGTGAATGAGGCCTTGGGGGGACATCTAGATATAAGCCAAAGTACCTAGATAGGCATATCCCTAAATAAGCACCTAGGTAGACAAATGGCTCATAGGTCCATAAAAAGGTTCTCAACATCATAAATCATCAGGGAACACCAACTGAACCCACACTGAGATTCCACCTCATGTGTTTTAGGGTGGCTATCACCAAAAGGCAAATAATAACAAATGGTGGAAAGGATGTGGAGACAAGGGAACTCTAGTAAACTGCTGGCAGAAATGTGAGTTTGTGTAGCCATCCTGGAGAACAGGTCAAAGGTTCATCAAAAATTAAAAATTGAACTCCCATATGATCCAGTGTTCTGACTGTTGGTACAGCCAAAGGAATTGAAATCAGTATCTAGAAGACATAATCACATTCCCATATTTACTCCAGCACTAGCCACAATAATCAGGGTACAGAATCATTCTATGTGTCCATCAATTGATAGATGGCCAAAGAATGCTGTATAACCATAAAAGATAGAATGCTTTCATTTGCTTCCATTTGAATGGACCTGGAGAATATTATGCAAAGTGAAATAAGGTAGATACAGAATTCTAACTGCAGATCTCACGTATATGATGACTCTGAAATAGTCAAGCTCTCAGAAGCAGAGTGGGGTGGTATTTGCCAGGATGGAGAGGGGAAATGTCGGTCAAAGGGAACCCAGTCTCAGTGGTGCAAGTTCACAGAATCACAGAGGTCAGCTGTGTGGCACAGTGCATACAGCTGACATTGCTATGGTGAATACTTAGAATTTATTAAGAGGGTAGATCTTACTAAGTGTCCTTATCAGAAGAAGGAGGAAGAGAAGGAGAAGAAGGGGAAGAGGAAGAAGAGGAGGAAAGAAGAAGAAGAGAGGAGGAAGGGGATGGGGGAAGGGGAAGAAAAGGAAGGGGGGATGGGAAGTGGAGAGGAGGAGGAAGACAGTGAAGAGGAAGGGGAGGGAGAGGGAAGAAGGAGAGGAAGATAAAGAAGGGCAAGAAAAAGAGGAGAAAAGTAGAAGGAGGAGAAAGAAGAAGGAAGAGGAAGAGAAGGAGAAGAGAGGAAGCTTTGGGACATGATAGATGTGTCTTGGCATATATTGTGGAAATGGTTTCACAGCTGTGTATCTGCAAATCATCAAGTTGAACATATTAAATATGCCCAGAATTTAATATCTCAATCATACTGCAGTAAAATGGCTCTTAAAAAGAAGCTCAGGACCATATACACCAAATTGCTAACAAGAGCTACCCCTGGAAATGAGTGCACTGCACTATGCATTGGTTGAGCTTTATAATGGGCATAAGTATTAATTTTTTTAAAAAAAAGGTATGTTCCATTAAAACTCATTTTCATGGGGGGTAAAAGTGCAACTTTATTGCCTCTGCACATTTCTGTGATGTGGAAAGCACCAATATGGCAGATTTCAAGTGAATATTGTGAATAAAGCAACCTTCAAAATTCCAAGAAATTGCCTCCTGGGCCTGGATGACCCAGGCCAATGGCCCTTTCACACATTTCCTCCCTCTATGACCAGTAGTCAGTGGGAGGTCATGGGCTGCAAAGCTGTTATTCTGAACCCTAGCTCTCACTCTGAGAGGTGTTCAGATGGCACCAACTACTAGGGGCAGGAAGTGGAGAGACTAGGTACTGAACACCACCAGGGAAGACCATGGGTCCCATGTCTACGCACAGGAAGACTCAAAACCACCCCAGATGTAAATTTCCCCCATAAAGCTCTTAGTTCCAATACGGTTTCAATTGGCCTTTTACTCTAATATCAGTGAACCAGATAGGGGTGAGGAAGGGCAGCAGAGACCAGGACAGCCAAAAAGTACAGCAGAGATGGGCTTGGCCTGCAGTAAGCTGGCACTCAGATGACAGCAACCAGTTGAGTCCTGGGTACTCAGATGGGAAGCTGACCAGTAGGCAGGAGGAAGCCTGGGGACCAGTTCATTTGCCTGTGGGAGCTTGAGAAGGTCCAAGGAGGATTTGGTATCTGAGAAACTCTTTAGGCACATTTTGGAAGGAGCTGTGAGGACCAGTTCCTCATAAGTAATAACATCTGATTCTTCCTTCCCAGTGCATACACACATAAACCCGAGGTGCAGCGAATCACCACACATGAAGAACAAAGCACTAAGAAGATAGTGTTAGATCATATCTTCATAAATTTCAAATGACAGGATTAATCAGACAGATCGAAAAAGCTCACGGCCTTCAAAGGAGTCATTTAGCCTGTATTAAAATTAAAACATCTAATACAATAAAACTTCACAAAGGAAAACTATGAGCCACCAGCCAGGAATAGATGTGCAGGATGCCTGTGGGCAACCAAGGATTGGCAAGGACAGTGCAGGTAGAAGCAGTCAACTAGGCTGTGAGTGAAAGCAAGTGGACAGAAGTTAACAGCGAGTGATACAAGAAGGAACATGAACAGCCAGGACATACATTTTCAAATGTCCAGTCTCATGTATCAATCTGGGACAGGCAGTGAACATGACAACACCTGCCCTTTAACACCCATGACCTAAGTCAATCTATAGGGTGGCAACAGCAACAGTTAGTGAAGATTTCCAAGGAAGAGGAACTCCTAGGCCTTTAAGCCTGGGTGAGCCAGCACACCCATGTTAGGGAGCCATTAGGGGGAAGTGGCACCCAATTGAGCACAGTGCAACTCACAGTTTTTTCACTTAGCACAAAAGTCATGTGCATGCAGTAGACATTATACAAGTGGCTTTAGTTGCATGGCTGTGGCTGCCTCCATGTCCTGAATCAATTCAAAATGTATTTGATAGTCATTGTGACTTTGGGGAAGAGCCAGAAGTCTCGCGGTGCCAAAGTTGGTAAATAGGATGGACGAAGACACTCCACAATGTTTTATGAGCCTGCCTTTTCACTGGATTGCAGTTGGCAGTGGCAGTGGCCCTATTTTTTTTTTTATCATGCCAGCATAGATACTGACAAAAGAGGACTTCCAGAACAGCTTCAGAAAGTGGGCAAGACTGGTGGGATAAGTGTTTGAAAATATTTTGAGGTGGATTAATGGCAATGAGCCTTTTATCATATTTTTAAAAATTTAAACACTCACTGTATATTTCAATCACACTTCATATGTGGAATTTTGAACTCTGGTCTTTTTTGGGGCCAGCAAAGTGCTGTACTGCTCCACTCTGATGCTGAGTGGTGGCAGGGGCTGCAGCTCCCAAGATCACGATTAACAGCAGAGACTCTACACCTTGCTACATTGCTGGGCTGGGTATGCAATAGGACAAACAGACCAAATGAATTTTGGCTTGGAGTATTTTCAGCTTACAGTTGGTTTATCAGGATGTAGTCCCATCATAAGTCCAGGAGCATTTGTATTAGCAAGAAGTAATAACAACCAAAATAGCCACTGAGAGGAGGAGGAGTCCTAACAAGTGATGCTGCATGTTCTCACTGTGGCAACCTGGAGCTATCATGACCTAGAATATGACAGGGCTGCCAATCTGCATGAAATAGAGCTAAATACTACACTTAGAGAAATCTAGAAGTATAATGTTGAAGGAAAAAATAGAATACAGCATGATACTATATTTAAAATTTAAGACATTTTGAACTTCTAAACAATATTACATGGAAATAGTACATGTAGTTACATACAACCTGTATAATTTGCATTACATTAAGCTAAAAGCATCTAGAGGTATGCACTCTACTTGCAAAGCAAGGGCAGGAAGGAGCAGGTAGGAAACCTTGGAAGAGGTTCTGCTACATTTGTAATACTTCAGCTCTTCACAAACAAGTTTGAAGTAAGTTGTAAAATGTTCCCATTTATAAAGTTTGGTGCCAGTAACATGGACCCTTCTCTTGACTTTATTCTCTATGGTTTTCTGTATTTTAGCCCACACCTCAACTCTGCCTAAGAGTAAAATTACAGCTGATAAAGTACATACGGAGAGGGAAGCCTCACACAGAGGCTGTAGTCAGATTCTGGAGTCTAGCAGTGCTAGGGTAGAACAGCCTCAGGAGCCTGGGCAGATCGGGTCACTGACCCCAGCTGGTTACCCTCCATTTGGTCTGGAGAGCTGGGATTCACACTGGACTTGGCCTGTAGTATCATTGACCAATGGAAGGTGGTGCTCGGGTATAAGAAAATGCTTTAAATGTGTTTGCACAGTTTGCTGTGGCCTCTTGGGTTTCTGCCAGTGGCTGTGGAAGATTATGCCCTGGGCACATGTCTCTCTGGGACAGGGCCATGCAGGGAGCTGATCATCACGTGCAGCCTGGGACAAAGCCCGCCAATCCCAGTCACAGCCAGCAGAGCAGAGACTGAGAAGAGCCCATGCCCCATGCTTGAAACATGGGGCCCTGGGGGTGTTATGGAACATTAAGGTACCCATAGCTGACAAAAACAGGGGAGGAGGGATGCATTAGCGGGGACCTTGGAGAAAGAGGAAGAAACCTAGTAGCGAGGGAGAAATGCATCTTTGGAAAATGTTAATCCTATGAAGCACTCAAGAATTGTCTCGAACAACTTCACCAGTTAAAATACCTCCCACAGTTCCTGCTACAGTTGGGGTCAGGAAGGAGGAACGGTGCCAGGGCATTTCAGGGGGTTGGTACTCAGGTCGGTGCACTGGTGCTGCGACAGGAGGCACAGTCTCGGCCACCGAGGAAATCTAAGATGCTTCAGGATAGAGACTGCAAGGAACGAAGACCTATGGGCTTCGTGGTCTGGGTGCAGTTTTTCAACTGCCTTTGGGGCATGAAAACTTGCACATTTTATTTCACATAACCATTTTATACCTTAACAATTCCTCAGCCCTTAGCTAAACTCTCTGAGTACTTCTACAGTTCAAACATTCCCTTTTTGCTTGCCATTTTTGGGTCTAAAATAAACATGTGCCCTGAAGATAAAGGAAGAAATCCAAAGCCGTGTCTAATTATATATTAATCGCACAAAAACCCAGAAGCTGAGGGCATTTTAAGAAAAAATAAGCACAAAGAAAAATACTGTTAGAGAGTGTGGGTGTGAAACTAATATTGGAGGATATTTTAGGGTTTTGACTGCTGCTTATGGAGGCAGTCATTCCCCAAGACTCAGTTTCCCTACCTGTACCAAGGTGGGAGGGAGGGAAGAGCTATGGATGGCTCTTTCAACTCTGCTATCTTTCAATTCCCTTATCTTAGACCCTGAGCGCCATGAGCTCCCAGCCAGGCAATGCCCTCCCTCCTGACTGCAGACCTCTGGTTGGTCCCCTGCACCCTCTGCAGTAGAATCCTAGAGTTTTCTTTATCCCAAGGTCAATGTGCTTGCCCTGGATTCCCGCCCTACAAGCCTTCCCTGGTTGTTGCTGCCCCATTCCCTCTCACCAGCCTCCTGTGCATGGTCAGCTAGGGTCTCTGGGATATCTGAGACCTGCAAACTAAAGCCAGAGCCTACCTTGCTCCATGGACTCTGACCTCTGACCTCCTTGATCAGGAATCTCTTGCTTCTCCTCTAAAGTGTTGTCAGCTGAAAGATAGTGTCAGCATCATTGTGATGGGAAATGGGAATGATGCACGTGGAAATGGTTTACAAACTACCAAACACTCCATACACATGGCACGCAGGATAATAACGGACAAGTGCCATTATTCATCCAAGACAGTGATGGACAAGGACACTACCACAGTACAAAATAGGCAACGCATGGCTTTTGACTTACCAAACAGCAGGGAACAAGGGATAGTGATGCCTAAGAGACAGAGAGAGCCAGGTGCACACTGTCACTGCTCACATGCTACCTAGCAAGTTTCCAGGTTGTGAAGGGGGAACCCAGGCAGAATTGGTGAAGTCTCTTAGTTGGGGAGATAGTCTAGGGGAAAAGGGGTTCATAGCACAGGAAAACTTGTGGAGAGAGGGGAAGACACAGAGAGAGAGACAGAGAGAGAGAAAGACAGAGAGAAACAGACAGAGACAGAGAGAGGAGAGAGAGAGAGAGAGAGAGAGAAGGAGAGAGAGAGAGAGAGAATGAATTCCAGGGATCAGAGCAAATATAGCTGTGTGTGAATCTGAGGAAACCTACCAGGTTCAGAGTTAAGTGCTATCCAAGAGGGCCAGAGGGAAGGGGGCCAGCACTAGGAGCGACTTGAAGTAGAGGTGTGCCTCCCAGTTGGCTGGGATGGGGTTGGGGGGTAACCCTGATTCACAGCAAACCATAAGCTTTATAAACTGATATGTTAAAAACTTCTACTCTGCCAAAGACACTTATAAGAAAATGCAAAGACAACTCAAATGGAGAGAAAATATCTGTAAATCACATCTCCCTAAAAGGACTAGTGTCCAAAATATAGAAAGAATTCATAAAACTCAACAATAAAGAGACAAAGTCCAATGTAACAAAGAAAAGCAAGATCCTGATGAACACTGAGCTGAATTCTACAAGAAGTTTAGAAAAGATCTAACACCACTATTCCTTAAACTCTTCAATGTAGTAGAAAGTAATATTCCCACATTCATTCCTAGAAGCAAGCATTATCGTGATACCAAAACCAGAGAAGGATCCAACCAAAAAAGAGAACTACAGACCAAACCCCTAATGGACATAAATGCAAAAATCCTAAATAAGATGCTGGCAAACAGAATGCAGCAAATCATTAAGAAGATTAAACACCATGACCAAGTAAGATTCATTCCAGGTATACAAGATTGATTCAACATATGCAAATCAACAAATGTAATGCACCTTATCAAAAAAGCAAAGGTAAAAATCACATGATCGTATTGATAGAGGCATAAAAAGCATTTGACAAAGCCCAACACTCATTCATGATAAAAATTGTACAGAAAATTGGAAAAGATGGTCTTTATCTCAATCTGAAAATTCATCTATGACAAACCAACAGCCAACATCACACTAAATAGTCAAAAACTGAAAGCTTTCACTCTAAAATCAGGAACAAGGCAGGATGTTGACTATCACCACTCCTATTTAACATAGTTCTAGAAACATTAGCCAGAGCAATTAGACAAAACAAATAAAAGGAATACGTATAGGAAAGGAAGAAGTTAAATAATCATTATTTGCGAATGACATGATACTCTATACAGAAGACCCCCAAAACTCCACAAAGAAGACACATAGATTTAAAAAACAAATTCAGTCATATAGCTGGATAGAAAGTGAACACTCAGAAATCAATAGCAACCTTTTACACAAACAATAAACTCACTGAGAGTGAAATTAGGGCAACCACACCCTTCACAACAGCATCCAAAAAAATGAAATACTTAGGAATCAATCTAACAAAGGAAGTAGAAGATCTATACACTGAAAATTACAGTTCTCTAAAAAAAGAAAGGAAGAGTGAAGAGAATATCAGAAAATGGAAAGATATCCTTGCTCATGGATAGAACAAGCCAACATAGTGAAAATGGCCATACTCCGAAAGCTGTTATACGAATTTACTGCAATTCTGATTAAAATTCCATTAGCATACCTCACAGAACTACAGAAAACATTCCTAAAATTCATTTGGAAACAGAAGAGACCTAAAATAGCAAAAGCAATTCTGGGCAACAAAGACAAGGCAGGGGGCATCACAATCAATACCATCAGTCATTGGAGAGATGCAAATTAAAAGAACACTAAGATTTCATATCACCCCAGAAAGAATGGCTATCACCAAGAAATCAAACAATAAATGCTGGAGGCATTGTGGGGGGAAAGGAACCCTTCTGCATTGTTGGTGGGAATGCAGACTAGTGCAACCACTTTGGAAATCAGTGTGGAGATTCCTCAAAAAACTATCATTTGAGGTCCCATTTGACCCAGGTATTCCCCTTCTGGGTATCCTCCCAGAAGAATTAAAAACATCAAACCACAGTGATATACGTATATCCATGTTTATAGTAGTGCAATTCATAATAGCTAAATCTTGGAAACAACTCAAATGCCTACCAAAAAAAAGATGTGGTATTTTTATACTCAGCCATTAAAAGGATAAACTTGAGATTTCAATAGATAAATGGATGCATCTAGAGGCCATATTCACAAATGAAACAAGTCAGACTCAAATACATAAATATTGTATTGTCTCCCTGGTGTGAGGAACTGAAAGAGTAAATAAGTTCCAAAATGCACAACAGATATTGTGAAATAGGAAGAAATTGTTCATAAGGAACTAAAATGGGAGAAAGGAAGGAAGGGAAAAGGAAAAACACAAAATACAAGATAGTTATAATACTAATTTCTCTTAGTTCGCTGAAAAGAAAGGTTTGTACTATTATCATTTAGAGAATTTTTTAAACCCATACCTTGTACTCTGATGATTACTTTAAAGATAATAATACTCAATGTATTAACTATTATTATTCTCCTATTTTTTCGTTATGAAATTTGGTTTTACTTTTTTTTCATAAAATAAAAATCATGTTTTTAAAAAAAAGTCCAATACACAGACTGGGCAAAAAGTGAGCAAGCATTTCTCCAAAGAAGACATACGGATTGAAAAGAAGGTTATGAAAAGATGCTTGGCATCGTTAGTCACTATGAAAACGCAAATTAAGAATGGCACAATGACATACCTAATAGGATGGCTAAAATTAAAAAGCACAAGGCAACACCAAATGCAGGTGAGCATGAGGAGCAGAGCTCTTGTTTGTGACTGGTCTTACTGCAAACGGAGCACTTGTCTTGGAAGACACTTCCTACTAAGATTACATGTGCACTTGCACGAGAACTAGCAACCCTACTCTAGATTCCAGGTATTTACCAAATATGGAGGTGAATATTTACGAGATCTTCATTCATGATCGCCCCAGAAAAAACAAATGACTCACTCTTTGTCAGTGGAGTGGTACCAAACTGCAGGGTGCTCAAGCAACGCAACATTGCTGGGCACCACAGGGGTAATGCAGATAGCAAATGGTGATCTGGAGTGAGTCTGCTAAGGGAAAACAGTCAGATCTCGAAGGCTATGTGTATGTGGTTGCTTTTATATGGCCTTCTACAAAAGCCAGAGCTAAGAGTCAAAAGCAGATCTGTGGCTGATGGGAACTGGGGAAAGAGAGGGGCTTCCAAAGGAGCCCCGAGGCCACCACAGGTGGATGATGGCATTGCTCTGGGAGCCCATGACAGTGCTTAGGTGACTGTGTGTTTGGCAAGCCTATAGAAACATGAGATTGATGGTATCTACATTTGAAAAACATTGGTTAAGGTATCAGGAGCCCCAGGATGGAAAGCTGTGTGTGACAGAGGACTCTAACAAGATTACAAATGCGTGACAAGACCTGGCTGAGAAGAGCAGGTAGAAAAGAGTGCCAGTCTGGGTCACCTGGGAGCACAGTGATTGACTGGCTCCTGTGAGGCTCACGGCGAGGGAACTGTCCATAAATACTGTTCTCCAGGAGGTCCCTCACTTCTCACAGGGACATGGGCTAACGGCTCTAAAACAAGATGTGTCCTAGAGTCAAACATACACATAAATAAAGGCAGGTAATGGGAGCCAGATTTTCACTATTAGGGACCAAAGTTACTGATAAGCAAGAAGATGGCAGCATAGATCTGCAGGGCTGCTTTTAGCCCAAGGTGGTGTTGTAGACCCATATTTATTGTTATCCATACACAGGTAGTGTGATACAGAGCTAAATATGGAAATGTGCAGGTGTGTGTGCATGTGTGTGTGTGTGTGTGTGTGTGTGTGTGTGTGTGTGTGTGAATACCCAGCATGGCCCACTGAGAGGCCCCAGAAACAGGGATATTCCACTGCAACAAGCATCCAGGACCAGATCTTGGCTTCTAAAAACCATTAGCAACCTCTCCAGAGAATCAGTGACTCTAGAGCAGGAGTAGTGGAAATATAGGCTGCACCTGGACCATGTTCTAGGGCCAGAGAGTGAGCAAGTGCCAGGTAGATAACTAGATAGACAGAAAGAGGTGAGTTATGGCACATGGGCACTGAATGGGGTCTGCCTGGGAGAACTCCAGGCAGACAAGACTAGAACAATTTGAGCAACAGAATATATAATTAACGTACTATTGGATGAAAACTTAAAGTACTGAATAACCATCCAATCCACATTGACATAAATAAGTGGTTAAATAAATAATTACATGTAGAAGAATTCCTTATAACAGAAGGAATGAGAGCATGGAAAATCACACTGAAATCCAGCAGGGCGATTGCTTCAAAAGGACCACCAGAGAATGTGGAATAATGAGCCTGTCTTTCAGAAGGAAGGTCTTTGCAGAGAGTCAAAACACTTCTCCTCAGATATCCTTGAATTACTGTGGTTCTAATAAAGATTGGAGACAATGTTCCCCCAGGCCTCCAGACACAACCCACTGCCCAAAGAGTATCCAAAACTCAGAGGTATCAAACACATCACAGCTACAAGAAACGAGCATGGCGAGGCCAAGGAAAAGGACACCTAGGTGTCCTGTGGCACCCTGGACCAGGCTGAAGACAGGCATGACATGTGTAAGATGGCTGATACTTAGCTTCACTTCAAATCCATCTCTAGTTTTAGCAGTGTCCATGTATGCAAAATGGTCACAGAGGGACAGGTTAGTAGAGTCATGCTCAAGCCTGTAAGACCCATATGTCTTCAACTCACTTGTCCCCTGCAGATGTCCTTCCATGCCAGGGCACTCTGCACATTTCAGGTGTCAGATCTCCTACCCTCCCCTTCCTTCACTCTGTGGTAGATGGGGCTGCTCCCCAAGGGCACTGAGAAGGCAGCCAAAGTAACTGGCCACCGAGTCCTAACACCCTGCTTGACATCATCTGGGCCTCTAATGGCTGAAGCCAGTCCTGGACAGAGAGTGTCTGCATTACAGCAACAGGGGCTCAGCAAGTGAGACCGGCAACCATGGGACCCAGGACCCCACCACTCACTGAATATGGGCCGCAGCCCAGCAGGAGCCCTGTGGGTCAGTGTGAGCTGCAGATGTTGTCACTACTGACTCTTGGCTGGGCACCAAGCCACAGCCTGCTTCTTTAGCACTGAGGGGCCAATGTGGACCAGAAACCCACAGGTCCCCCAGACCCAGAACTCCAAGATGAACCACCCCCAGGTGCCACATGGGAGCCACCATAGCCTAGTGTCTCCGTGCGGCAGCCGAGTGTCAGTCCGTTAGTCTCTATGGGGCCTTGTCAAGGATCCTGCCAGGTAAAGCAAATCTGCCACTCTACTCCCGTGGCGAGAGGCAGCCAGGTCCCACAACAGTGACAGGGACTACGCAGGCTTGGCTTTACTCCAGATTCCTACCTGTTACTATTCTCCCTTCTACTACAGCCACCACAGGAGATGTCTTAAACCCACCTGAGAGATGAGGAAACTAAGACCCAGGTTTCCTTAATCTGGGGGATGCAGATGTTATCTCCACTCCTCATCAGTTCCCTCATAGCGAATCTCTGAAAGGTGTCAGGCCAGAGAGGCTTGACAAGCCATGCATAAGCATCCCTGTGGATTGCCAAGCAAGGTTCTGAGAAGCCCTGCAATCAGCAGTTGCATTTGGCTTTGCTTCAGTAGCCTTCCAGCCTACCAGCTGTTTTTAGTGACATCACTGGCACTGTGGAGACCCGAGGTGGCCAGCTGGACGCTGGCACTTGCTATCCAGTTGCTGAGCTGAGAACCACCTGTTAGTGCTCCATGAGCTGCTTGGAGATCAGATGCAGGTTTCTTCCTGAACTGCACTTTGCTTTTTTGAAGCTGAGAATCCTTGGAGCCATCTATGACCTTGAAACTCCCAGCTGAGCAGACACATCAGGCTGAGGCTCCTCTAGCACCCTGATATCCTTCTATTCTTAAAGCCCATCTCCATCTAGTGACCACAGCTTGCCCTCTCTTACCCACCTGTGACTCTGGCTACTCCTTCAGATACAAGTGTATGTGTGTATGCCAACATGTGTGTGATTTATTTTTAATAGCAAAGCACGAAGTGATGCAAAATGCAGAGTGGACATCCTTCCCTCCCTGGGTCCCCAATTCAGTCCTTGAAAAAAATCCTTCAACCCCTATTCCAGGAGCCTGCATTTTCAGGGACATCTGTCACTCTGGAGAACAGCTTTCACTTAGGTTTAGCCACTTCTGTGGATTGTTTCCCTGTTGACTGACACCTAGGACTTGTGATTTCAGCTCAAAGATGCCAAGAGTGGGGAAGCACACCACTGCCATTCTTCGTGAAGAACGAAGCTGGAAACTGCAAATTAGTGACTCGGATTGAACCTATCAGAGAGCAGATGCAATAGAACACCACATACCCTGAGGTCTAGGGGAAGGCATATGACTGCAGGAGAAGTGAGACCCAAGAATTCTTCCCTAGGCAGGTGAGGACACTGGATTAAATTTTCTAGCGAGTTGTGAAGGACCAAGTGTGGGATCCCATGAGAGAGTAAGCTTGGGGGCTGCAGGATCAGGGAGGGAAGCTTGCTCCTTCTTGTAGAATTTCTCCTCACAAACTCCATCACATACCTAGGGATTCTTCTGAAAATGCTCCCTGTGATCTTGCAGGAGAGGACAACAGCAGCCATCACTGAAAATCTACTCAAATCCATCTCTCTGGACTCTACAGGGAAAAAAGCCTTGGGAGAAATGGCCACAAAAATGGTCCATTGCAGTTTGAGAAGAATCAAAGCAAATCCCCGTTCCTGTATGGTACAGGAGCACATGCCACACGCTGAGGCCAGAAGCGAGCCAGAGGAAGAATAAGAGCTCTGTGAGGACCTCATCCCAAGCCCCAGCCAGAGACCTAATGAGAGTGCCCAAGAGGTTCTCCCCTGCCTCCACCGCCAGGTGAATGGCATCCAGGAAATAGAAGTGGGGTAAACCTGGGATCCATGAACAAAGCAAGTTCCCTCAAGGTGCATTGTAAAACGATGGCCCAAAACTGGGGTTCGGGACAGAAAGAGTGAGGAGCAGACACTGAGACAACCCTGGAAAATCAGCTGTGCCCCAAAACAGGTTATCACTCATTAAAGAATAGGAAGACTCGGGTACATGTAGCTAGCAGAGCTACCAGAAACCTCAGCCACTCCAGTTCCTGATCAGATTAACATAGTCCATCACACTAGAAGCCTAAGGTGTGCTCCTCTCCAAGCACAGAAAACATTCATCTTTGTATCCATTGCCCTAAACAAGATGTCCAGCTTCCAATAAAAATAGTGACACATAATCCACTCCTAAAGGACACAAATAGTCAGAACTAGACTCAGATACGACACAGATGTTGTAACTCAAGTACTTAAGATAACTATGACTCACATGCTCAAAGTTCTAACAGAAAAAGTATTTACAACCTGAAAAATCAGATGGATACTTTCAGCACACAGAAAAAAATTCTAGCTGAAATGCTAGAAATAGAAAACACTGCTACACATATGAAGAATGCCTTCGATGGACTCATTGGTAAATTTGACACCACCAAGAAAAGAACAGTGGACATGAAAATATATCTACAGAAATCACTCAAACTGAAAAACAGAAAAAGAAGGGAGTGGAGAGGAAGAAACAGGACATAGCATTCATGAACTGTGGGACAATGGAAAAGGGTCTAACGTGAATAATTGGAATTCCATTGGGGAATAAAAAGAAAAGGGGACATAGAAATATTTGCAGAAAGGTTGGCCAATAATTATTTTTCATTAATGAAAGAAAACAAACCACAGATTCAAGAAACTCAGAAGCTGGATAAACTACTCAACTGTCTCAACACCACCACCACCACCACCACTACCACCACCTATATACTAAAATTTCTGAGTACCAAAAAATCTAAACACAGTGGTATCTCAGTTCAGGAACACTTTTATTTGAAAACAATTTGATTCATAGACAGGAGTATTTGGCAAAATGTTTTTGTTTGTAAACTCTGCATCAAGTGACCAACATGACTAGGGCTATCTTTTCTGCACAGACAGGAGGAATGTGGCCTTGTTTTCCAGAATCATGGAATAAATTAAGTTCATGAACCGAGGTATCATTGTGCCAAAAAAAAAAATCTTGAAACTTTCCAGAGGGGAAAAACATGTTCTCTACAGAGGAATCGAGATAAGAGTTACAGTTGACTTCGCTCCAGAAACTGTACAGAAACTGTTATGTGAGAAGACAATGGAGTGGTATCTTAGAAACAATGAAAAGAAGAAAGAGCAACTGCAAGCCTCAAATCTTCAGCACAAACATCAAAGACAAAATTGGCCTTTAATGTAACAGCTAGGGAAATCAGAACGCTGCCTGGATATTTGATAATATTAAGGAAGCACTGTTAATTTTTCGTGTGTATCTTGCTAATTTTCTAGAATTTTTAAGCAGTCATTATCTTTTAGACACATATTAAAATTTAATGGAAGACATTATTTGATTTGTGGGATGGAGTGGATGGTATAGATAAAAGAAGATGGGCCCAGAGTTGATCACTGTTACCACTGAGGGATGATTTATATGGAGGTTCATTATTTACACTTTCTAATTTTAAATAACTTTAAAATTTTGGACAATAAAAATGAATACAGTTTATGAGGAAAAAATGGAGAGATTAAACCTCACAAACAAAACCCAAGGAAATTTAATACCAAAGGATCTCTCTCCAAGAAATGTGAGAAATTCTTTGAGCAGAAAGAGTAGAGATCTCAGAGGATGTAGATAAGAGAAGAAACAAAAGACAATGGAAATGAAATTGATGAAAGTAAAATAAAATTCATTTTTTCTTGGTTTTAATTGATGTAAAATAGAGGCAAGCAAACTCTTTGCTCAAGTGGCAGATAGCAGAGGTATTAGGTCTTACATGCGAGATCACATCATTATCACCCACTCCACACTCATCTCCACCATAGCAGTAAAACAGGCATGGTAATAAAGCTTTATTTGCTAAAACGGACTGCTGGCTGTAGTTTGCTGACCCCTGCTCTAAAAGATAACAACCTTAGAAAAATGCTAACAAGGTTTTATGTGTTCACGTATTTTAAAAATAAAATATAGGGCACCAGCAGCACAAAAGTTGGGGAAGAATAATATGAATACACTGTTGCCTGATCTTTATGCTGCCTATGGAGTCCTATGATGTTTGCAAGGTAGGCTCAGATCCTTTTACGATATATATTGTAAATTTTAGGGCAAACACTAGTAGTTTGTAAAGAAATATTAATATACTAAGCAGGATGACACCTGCCTGCAATCCCAGTACCTTGTGAAACTGAGACAAGAGAATCACAAATTTGAGCCCAACCTGGGCAACTTAGACACTTAGTGAGACCCTGTCTCAAAATAAAAAATTAAAAAACAGGTTGAAGATGTAGTTCTGTGTGAAAGCCCAGGATTCAATCTCTAATCTCTCTAATATCCAGTGAGAGAGAGAGAGAGAGAGAGAGAGAGAGAGAGAGAGAGAGAGAGAGAGAGAGAGAAAGTACTGAGAGGGGAGAGCAGGGGAGGAAAGGGGAGACCAGGGTTGGAAAATAAGTAAATTAATAAAATGAAATAATAAAAATATCCAGTTAAGCCCAGAAAAGTAAAAAGAGAGGAGGAAAACAAAGTGGAAGTAGAATAAAAAGGAAACAGTAAGATGGAAAATTTTAATCCAACTCTCTCATAGTCTCTTTCAATGTGCATAGTCAAAACCTGGAGTTAAAACACAAAGATTGTCAGGTTGCATCTTAAAAAGCAAGAACCAGTTATGTTCTGCCTATAAATATAAAGACCTAGATCAGTTAACAGAAGAGTGGAGGCAGACACCATGCCAGCACTCATTAAAAGGAAGCTGAAGGAGTTAATTAGCATCAAAGCCGAGTTGGGAACAGGGAACCAGAGACCAAGGGATGTTACCTGTTGACAGAGTGGTCCAGGCACAGGTGTACATGCCTTGCAGCAAAGCTTAAATACAGGCGGCTGAAGCAGAGGGAACTGAGAGGGAAATCCACAGTTCAGCTGGAGATGTCAACACTCGTCTGTCTATAATTGATAGAACAAGTAGACAGAAAATCAGTGAGAATGTATGAGACGAAACAACGCCATCAACAGACCAGACCTAATTGACATTGATAGAACACTCCATCAACTCTGCAGGATGCGTGTTCTTCTCAGGGCATAGAACACTCACCAAGACAGACGACAGGGTGAGCCATAAAACACACCTTGACAGACTAAAATGAAGAGACATCATAAAGAGAATGTTCTTAGATCATAATGAAATTAAACCAGAAATGAAAACACACAGGTCCCTGGATGAGGATCATGTGAGCCAGCAGGGTGGGCGCTGGGGGTGCACAGCAGGCGAGGACTCCTACAGAATGCACAGCTGGACACATGAGCCTCAGGGCGAACAGATATTTGGGGTATATTTAGAGGAGGGAATGATGACCAGTAGCATGTGTGGATCCTTGAGAGATTCAGACCCACAAAGCCAGAAGGTTACGGCCCAATAACCAACCATCTTCAGCAGAATATCCAGGCCAAGCCCAGGAGGCACAGGGCACAATCAGGTACAGGAAACCCCAGGCCTTGTGCCTCCACCACCGATGCACCTGCACCTGGTTCGCTCACATCTGTGGTCACCTAAAGACTCCGTTAGCTCAACTGAAGGAAGAGGAAACTGGGTGAGTAGCTTGGTGTGTGGATACAAGCCACAACTCAGCCCTCTTGGGATGACCTTGAAAGATGGTGGGAAGGTAAGATCACCCAGTGGGGAGGGCACTGGGCAGAACAACTGTCCCTAAAGTTTTTGAGGATAAAGAAGTGGCCTGAGATTTGAGATGCTCAGACCCTTGGGTAGGGACTCCACATATAC